>KE505340.1:290022-319999 GCA_000441515.1 Elaeis oleifera | reverse complement strand
TTAAAATTATAAAAATTAAAAGAAAAAATTAATTTATTGATGAACAAAATTCTGATACAAATTTTTTTAACTTATAAACAACTAAGATCTCTTCTTACAATTTTCCTCCGCAGAGCCTTCTAACTCTTGCAAGATATCCAAAAATAGAGGTACTGAGGTTTTTTTATAGATGTTAGGAGGGAGGAGATTTTTATGATTTTTAGATGTGGGACTAATGAAACAAATAAGGGCTAGAAGATAGATGGACGAGATGAAGAATAAGAAAATGAATGGATGAGATTGAAGAAGCATGGAAGGATAAGGTAAGAGAGGAAAGGCTTTCAACCCAATCTTTCTCTAAAATAATTTCAAAATATATATATATTTTTTTACCATGTTCGCATCCCAGGCTCGTAGTGTGTCCACTCCGCACCCGCTCGCTTGCTCTCGCGTCCCAGCGCGTTTAACCGCGCGCGCGCGAAAACCCAACGCCCAATCCTGTATGAAGAAGCCCAGGCCACGTTCCAGCGCCCATTTAAATCCTTGCGGGCCCTCCATGTGTCCAGCCGTACTTCAGCCACCACGTGGCACCTTCCATGAGCCGGACCCCAGACGATGTAAATTGCAGCACCGGCCGTGAACAACTCCCAGTGCCCCCACGCAGCGCTTCCTTTTTTTTTTTTTTCGGTGCATGGTCCACGGTGGACCGGGTCTAACTCCCTTCCTTGGTGGACCATCATGAGCCGCGTGAATGGCCAGTGAGCTCCCGTTAACTGCACCTTCTTTTGTTTTTATGTTGCTGTACACTAACGCCCAACCTCCATTGAATGTCCTTGGACCCACACATCAACCAGCAAGCCATTCTTCCTTCACACGTCCGGTGCATCTCCATGTGGCATCCACGTGGCATATCTTTAGCCACGCATTTATTTCTTATGCATTCTGCATGGGTTGCCCATGCCCACTCCCGTGGATCCCATGCTTCATTCCAAAAAATCATGTACCATTTTAAATCTACATTGTATACGTATTTTTGAATAGATGAATTAATTTATAATAATTTTATAAAAAATAAAAATATCAAATTTAATATAATATAGATAAATTATTAAAAATTTAATATTTTTTGTGTTAAATTATTGTACTTATCAGAGTACAACGAGTACACCAACTCTAAATGGTTGCGAACCAATCTTGGTTGAGGAGAGTAAGGAACGAACTGCCGTGCGAATGAACTCCTACCGATAAAAGGTGGCCAAATATTACAATTTTCGAATCAAGTCTAAGGAATTTCAAGTTGGTGATCTGGTGTTGCGGCGCGCTGAAATCTCATAGCCTATGAAGTGGGGAAAGCTATCCTCTAATTGGAAAGGTCCTTATCAGTTGGATAAGATGGTCTACCTCAGAACTTATAAACTAAGACAGCTTGATGGAACTCCACTCCAAAGAACGTGGAACTCAGTTAATCTCCATATATATTATCAGTGATATTGTAATTTTACTGAAGTATATATATGAATGAACATTCCAATTTATCAATGTCGGTACTTCCATATATAAGTGAGAGTAATACCAAAAAGGGGCTCATATTTAAACTCAGCTTTTGATCAGCCTCGAGATATTAACAGCCTTTGATTAGCTTATATTAAAACTCGACCTTTGATCGGCCTTGAGATGCTAAAAGCTTTTGATCGGCTTATATTTAAACTCAACCTTTGATCAGTCTTGAGATGCTAAAAGTCTTTGATCGGTTTATTTTTAAACTCGACCTTTGATCGGTCTTGAGATGTTAAAAGCCTTTGATCAGCTTATATTGAAACTCAGCTTTTGATCAGCTTTGAGATATTAAAAGCCTTTAATCGATTTATATTTAAACTCGACTTTTGATCGGCCTCAAGATGTTAAAAGCCTTTAATCTACTTATATTTAAACTCGGCCTTTGATCAATCTCGAGATGTTAAAAGCCTTTGATCGGCTTATATTTAAATCTGATCTTTAGTCGGCTTAGAAATTCTAAAAGTCCGAGATCGGCTATAACTATTCCTATTTTAGTGTCGAAGGCAAGAGGAAGGTACCGATGCATAATCTAAGAACTTATGCCATATAGCCACTCCTTCAGCCTGATTCTTAAACTTGAAAGTAGGGGGGTAGCATTATGAAGATTGAAATTTTATTAAGATAAAGCTTTTATGTTTTACGGTGACCATGTGGAGTCAGTATGATTCAGAAAACGATAACATAAAATATATATATATATGAACACATGATTGGAAAAGTTATAACTTTATTCCAACAAGAAGCGTTTATAAAAGTCTAGTCAACTTTTGTATGACATTACAAGATGAAAAAAGATAAAAAAGTTGACTACTCAGCTGGTGGGGCATCGCCAGCTGGTTGCACTTCATTGACCTTGGAAACTACTTCTTCATCAAGATCTTTGACGTGCTGCGCTCTACGAAAAATTATGAATTTGAAAAATATGTAAGTATTCCCTCGCTTCTTGCGTAGCTACATCAAAGCATCTTTCATATTCATCTCGGGATTGGGCAGCTTTGACAGATCAAGTTGTGGGTATAAACTTTAAATTGCATTTCGACAAAATCTATAGCCGGAATGGTGCTCGATAGCAAAAGTCGTGTAGATTATCGACTGAGAACTGTCCATTAGTTGCTCATAAGATTGGGAGGAAGAAGCTCTTTCTCCTTTTGCCAGAGATTAGCCTTCTGGTTCTCGCTCTCTCGATCGAGATCTTTCATCATGGGAGACCGAAAGAAGCTCTTTTGAAACGATATTGGTGATGGGAGCTGTCACCTGGATACCTCGCTATTGTACATCTTTGGAAGCGGCAGCGATCTTCTTGCTATTCAATGCCTTTTGCAACTTTGAAATTTTCTCTCTGGCGTTGCGGAGTTCGTCTTGAAGTTGCAATATTCGCTTGGACCTCGCCCATCCAAATTCCCTACACTTAATTAAGGACTCCAAGGTGCGGATTTCTTCATGCGCAGAGTCAAGCTGATGACGATATACAGTCAATTTCATCGCCACGCCCCAGGATTTCTTTCTCGCTGCATCGGATATCCTCTGTATCTCTTCAGCCAATTGTGCCTTTTCTGTGCTGTGTGCTACAACTCCTCGTTGAACCTCTTGTTGAAGTCTACTAACTTCTTTCTCGACCTTATTAAGTTTCTTTTGAGCCTTTTGAAGTCTCTTTCTCTGATCGACGGCTTTTTCTTCGAAAAATTTAAGTTTCTTCTCCAGGTTCTTAGTATGAGCTTTAATATTAACCATCGTCACTGAAGGAAGAGGAGTGGCCAGTAAAGGAGTAGCAGCTATCAGGCTGACGTCGCAAGCATCATTCACCAACTATGCAAACAATTGAAAGCAGTAAATTTAAAAGCTCATAATTTCATTTCATTAGATGAAAATTTCTTACAGAGATAAAAAAGAAGGGCAAAAGTATAAGCATTCAATCTCCGACCTTCTCTTGAGGAGTTATATCCGAAGGAGGCCTGGAGGGATCTGCATCAGCAGTTGAGAAGAGGAGGGTGGCACAGCAATGTTCTCCTTGTCGAAAATGGGGAGCTTGGAGGTAGTATGAACTTTCTCGCCATCTTCATCTTCATCTTCATAGTCCAAGAAGGCGAGATCAAGCTCTGGATGCTCCTCCTCTATTGACTTTCGACAGTCGATCCAGCCTTCTTTATGAGTCTGATGAAAAATCTTCTCGCTGAAGACCACATGACTATCATGGTATTCTTCAGATGCCTTATAAATCTCAACCACTCGAGCCATCTCCTCAACGAAAGTAGGTGATGTTTTGAATTCTTCGATGGAAGAGCGCTTGGCATCTTGAATGCACTCCTCAGTCATTCTCTCCGCCTCTTTCTCCTTCTCCAGGGCGAGGGCGAGATCAGACTCTACCTGCTCAAGGGCCCTCTGGAGATTCTTGGTCTTAGCCTCTAGTTCTTAATTTCACTCGAGCTATCTGGACATCCATCTTGACTTTCTTCTCGACCTCTCGCGCCTGTGCCTCCCTGATCGAGTGGTCCAATAGATTGATGAAACATGAAGTAACTGCATTTCAAATTGACTGAGTTAGAGAACTGCTCGGACTGAAAACGCTCATTATGTCCATCTGCTCCAACTCTACTGGAATTACAGAGTTTTCGATAGTTTCTGGACTGCCTTCCAGTCTTTAAAAAAATAGACCCTCTGGAATATCATCGGGAAGGCCTCATCATCATCAGCCTCTTTAGAAGGCCCGACCAGAGCAGAGGTCTTAGAAGGCTGAGGTCGCTCGATGATCCCTTCTCGAGAGTCGGCAGTTAGAGTCGGAGTAGATGCAAGTGTCGTCAAAACTCCTCCGACCTCGGAAGAGACTGCTCGGTCGACAGTGGCAGGCTCTTGGATGAGTTCAACAAATTTTAGCTTTTTCTTCCTCTCGATCCCGATAGCCCGAGTCTTCCTCTTCTATGGAAGAGAGGCCTTCAATTTCACAATATCTTTTGCCGAGAGTTCCATTTCTACAATTATTCAACAAACGTCAGGTTGAAGAGCTATATATATATATATATATAAAGAGAAAGCATAAACGACTCCACTCACTCCTAGGGTTGCTAGAGGAAAGCCCCGCCAAGAAAGGGATTCATTAGATAAAAGCTCATCCAGATGAGGAGTGTTGCAATCCAAAAGATCCCTAAGCCCTTTCTTTTTCTCGGCACTTAACTCATAGGCTTCAAAGATGAAGCTTCGATCCGACCCCAGTCCGAAAGCCCCCAGTCATCTATCAAAGCACAAGAAATAAAAAAGAAATGGCTTTTCTATTCATGAATGGACGAAGGAGCGCTAGAGACCAGGAAAAGACACCCCTCTGAGAGAAAACATACAGCCAGTCAGTGTATGGGTGTTTTTTCAGTGTGAAGAGAGTTCGAAAAAGAAGAATTGAAGGTCGGACTCTCATTTGAGAGCAAAGTACAAGAAATCCTATGGTATATCTAAAGGAGTTTGAGGATACAGCATAGAAAGCAATCTCATAGAATCTAAAAAGCTCAAAGATGAAGGAAAAATAGAAAATCTAAGACCTATCCGAAGATTTCCTTGTACATCACTAATCAATCTGGAGGTGGACTGTGAACTCGAGCAACGGAATTAGAAGTTTAAGATGGAATTTGTCTGGAATAGAGTATTGGGTTCAGAGCAACTCCAAGTCATCCAAGATCAATTCAGTTTGAATTTTTTCAGGTCCGACCAAAGGATTGATTTTAGACCTAGGGTTTTTTGGATCCTTCACTTTCTTTTGCACAGGATTCTCACCCACAAAATTTTCGAAATCCACCATGGAAACAGAAACCTAAGGGGAAACAAAGGAAAAAAAATCAAGAAGAAGGTAAGAGAGACTTACCTTCAAGTAAGAAATCAAAAGGAAGCAACTATCTTTCGAGAGCTCTTCACACGGTGGAGAAAGAAGAAAATCTATCTGTGGGAGCTTTAGAGCAAGAAAAATGGCAAAGGGAGAAAAGATTTCACTAGAATCAGTAGAGGAGGAAATAAAACAAAGAAAGCCATCATTTTAAATAGAAGGACGTATGTCTCTCGGACGACGTCAAGTCGGTATGTATTTCTAAAACAGACTACACATCAAGCCTTTATTAGCTTAAAACTGGCTGATGGTCTTCATATTTAATGTGTCTTAGTAGAGAAGAGTGGCATCTGTACAGATTTCGAAAATTTCATCATTAATTCGATAATTTTTTCGTCTGAAAAATCACGTGCAGATATTTGGTTTAAAAGAGCTCTTCACATCTTCGACCATTCAAAATACCAAGATAAGTACTCCCATAGCCCAACCAGAGCTCAGACTAGGAAGTAGGGGGTATCTGTTAGGAGTAATTTGGAATGGACTGATGATGTATGAAAATTCAAGCCCATTATGATCCATCGGGTCTATATCAGTACCTCTTAAGTAGTCTAATTGTTGCTCACCCGACCCTTAGTCGATGTGTGCCTGATCCGATCCCTGGTCGATCAATCTTTGATTCGACCTAGTCGGATAGCTTTTATTGAATCCTAGATGGAAAAAGTTGGTTCAACCTTGGTCAGAGAGTTTGCTGGTTGATCTCCAGTTGCATTCAATCCCTATATGGCTTATATATTGGAACAATCTCTGGACAGTATAACAACTGTGAGTCGGTTAGTCTTTTAGATCAATCCATCTAACCAAATTTTGGTCGAAAACTATCAATCCCAACTCCTAATCGGTATGCCACACCCTCTGATCTCTCCTCGGAAGCAAATTGATCAGGTTTAGATTCAGAAGGCAGGCGCTAACTGGCCATAGCTATCAATACTATCTGGATGTAATCGTCTGATCCAGAGAATCACAATCAACTAATCACATCAAATTCGGCCAGTCTGTCTACTAAAAATGGTTATACAGCCATTTCCTCTATAACACTCAAATCCCGAGGACCCAGGTAAATAATCCATCTGAGAGAGCTAAAACTCTACTTCTCTGTTTGCGCGTTTTGACTTGAGCATCAGAGGATTCTCGTCGGAGCATAATCTTTTGGTCCGGACTTTTTTTCAGGTTGCTCCAGTGCTGTATTTTTTTGTCTTCCGGTATCAACTAGAAATAAGCCGCAACAACAACTATTCGATTCGTATCCAATCCGAATTTACATGTAATCTTATATAATTTATATAGTACTTATTAATTTTTAAGAAAACATACAATTATGTATGCATGTTATTAACTTGATTTATCATCTATTTAGTAAAATCTTTGATTTTTTGATCATAAAATTTAATTATCTAAATTATATCCATAATTATATCCATACTTCTAGTCTCCGAATTGTATCCCTACCTATTTAAATAAATATAGATATGAATTTTGCATCCGAATCATATCTGTATTCGTATTCGTATTTGTATTTGACAGATAAAACAAATGTGGATATGGATATATTGGTATCCAATCTACATCCCATCTGGTTTCAGCCCTAATCTACACCATCTCTGAGAACTATGGGCATATTCGTACTTAAAATTCTTTCCGTATGGATCACAAAATAGGAAAAAAAATCTGATGGACTAATAATCCTAAATAATGGTCATTGCGGCCTCTGTTCTCTCCCATTTATTTGGTCATATAGAGCAGTTTGATTAATTGGACTTGTTATCTAATTAGAGATTTGTAAACTTGCCAAATGATGTTATCCTTGGTAATGCAACAGGCCAGATCATCTCATACTGATAATCTTGTTCTCCAACTTTTTCTTTTTTTTTGTGATACAAGTGGGCAATCACACCACTTTGGTGCGAGTACAATCCAGAAAGTCAGGATACAGAACATCGTGAAGTCTCCGTGGGCACATATCTCTATGGTGCTATGACCAATCTCCGATATGATCGGTAACAAACGACGCTACCAAGCTGCAACGCTATTCGTCTTCTGGTAGACATGTGGAACAGCCGTTGCAGAAAAGTGGTTAAGAGACTCCCACTTATTATGGAGTAGCGAGTGAGCTTCCACCTGCTTCATCTCATCCCAGATCCAGCCAATGACTGTGGCAGAGTCACCCTCCATGAAATACTCTTCGCATGCAGCTCCTACCGTGCGCAGGAGATGCCCGCCCAGGCTGTCTGGAACTCTGCTCTTGGGATCGACAGATCAAATAGTTGTGAGCTTCCAGCAATCAGGAGTCCACTATCCGGGCCTCAGATGATTTAGACCACACTATCTCTGCCATCCTTTACACCGCCATCAAAGTTGAACTTAACAAATCTCGAAAGGGAGGCTCCCAAATGATGAAAGAACCCACCCTATCAAAATAGTATATAACCACCCATCAAAATATTGTATCCTCTTGAGCGTAATCTCTGCAGCTGCTTGTTTTCTGAAATTACTTGAAGACTACTGGGCAAAGGAGGAATTTAGGCAGACTTGGCTATCCCTGGAAGTTGCATCCCTCCAACGTATAGATGGAGCTTCTAGGTTTGAACCATCATGGCGTTTTCCAAAGAGTGTAAATATTTACTGTTTATCCCAGCCTAGTGAAGTTTTTGCACAGGATCTTGCATGGATAACTTGCATGAAATACCGAAAGAATATTGCATAGATGTGCACCACCAGTACACATGGCAACATTAGATTCAGGGCTGGTTGTTGAACAAAGGTGGAAGAAAATGGTTTGTTGGTACAGAACCATTCGATTATTTGTTATTTGCCAAGATAATGCATGGAAACAGCAGATTGGCCAGCTTAAGCGAAGGATCTTAGAAACCACAATGAATTAAAAGCTGGATATCATTGGCATCACCATGTGTTAATACCCCCACCAAATGCTAAAGTTGCTCCAACCACCCTATATGAAATCTGATTTCCAATCATAAGCAACAAAAGAAACTGCTATAATACCTTTGCGACAAAAAGGAGTTTGAATGATTAGACTTCATAGTTCATACTAATCAAGCTACCTTAGGGAACCACTGTTGGCTATAAACACTGAATTAATGAAGCAACCACATACAGGATCTGTCCAAAAAATTAACTACAAACCATCTATGGTAATGTTGCATGAACCTCACTTTTGCCCAAGGTTACCAAGCAGTATTTCAATGCCTTGACTGGTCCCTTCTTTTGAAGCCATTGCTATATGTTGATATAAACATGTCTGAAGAAGCAGGTATTTGCTCTCAGATTTGGAAGACTGTTAAACTTAAATCCACTGGCTCAGTTAGCGAAGCAATTGTTCCTTCATTATTCCAAGAAACATCAATGAGAAAACCTGTCGAGTGATTGTGACTTCTTTTGTGTTGGGCTGACACTGGCACCACGACTGATCTTCAGCACCTCCAGAGCCTTCTGTATCTTCATGGTCATGGCACTGTCTACACTCCCTGAAGAGAGTTTCTTGTGCGACTTCTGGAGATGGAGTTTGAGTGAGCTGGTGCTTAACCCTGCATTCTTCCCACAAATGGGGCAGACCTTCATCGCTGGTTTCTTCTGCTGCCAATCCATAGAAGTTTTACCATGGAGTCTTCTGTCAAGTTCCAACAGAATCTTGGCAAAGCCATCATTGGGTTGGGCACGGCGGTGAACCTTCTTCAGCATGTTCCATGCTTCAGATAGAGTATGCCCCCTGGGAAAGAAGGGGTCAGGACTCAGATGCATAAGAGATTTGAGACAGTAATTGAGGCAATACATCATGTGCATCATACAATTTCTTACTTTCTTAGCATTAAGTAGGCAAGTACAACAGTAGAACTTCGGCTTTTCCCTTCGAAACAATGAACGAAACTTTTCCACCATAGTGCTCCACATATTCAATGAAATCTGAAGCCTCTTCAAACAGATCACTAATGTCGGCATCCTCATCATCACTTATCTGTAGATATACTATGTGCTATTAGCATGAATGCCGCAGAAAACAGCCAACATGCAACCGATAAAGACAGAAATAAGAAAAATTACTGAAATCTCCAAGAACTACTCTACAAACATCATAGAGAGTATGATTACAGAAACAAAGCATTAAATCGGCAAACAAGTGGGAAACATGTATCCATTGAAAATGAATGAGAACTTCATGCATTAATCCTTGCCATTCATCAAAAGGTAAGCATGGCTTTGTCTAAGGTCCCATATATATGTATGTATATAGCTACTCATGTGCATGTATGTATCTGAGTGGAGATGACTCGAACGTAGCTACCTACACACACACACACACACATCCACACACCTGTAGACCTGCATATACTTATACGGGTGCATAATACATAGCATTTTCTTGATTAAATTTTCTTTAAGTGTGATCATGAAATCAAAGAATGAGAATTATATAATAAATTAGATTAACAATGAGATTTAGGTCGTTAAAGTTGATCTCATAGGAAACCCTATATAGTGTACTAACAACAAACCACCAACATATTCTGTGAAACCGAAGCTATTATTCATCAAGAAACAAGGAGAAACTAGATAACATACACAACAGTGCTGCATTATTTTATATACTTTAATTACTTTTTCTTCTTACAGTAATTCCAGGTAGAAACATCTAAGTTTTAAGACATCAAAAGGAATCACTGGAAAGAAAGGAAAAGGCACTTGCCGAGAAGTTCTTATACTTGAAAAGGTCAGGATACTGAGAATCTGATTGTCCAATTTCATTTGAACACAAGCACAATATATGTGTGATGCCCAAGCACTGAAGGGTGTACACAGATCTTGCAGCCAAAGCACCACCAATAAACAGGCTACCTGTAACATGAGATGGCCGCTCTGTATTTGCAGCATCGGAGATCATTGCTATCCTCTCAAGGATATGTTCAAGTCGAACCTGCAAAAAATTAAGGTTGAAAAAAAATTTCTCCAAATGACCTGGTGGCGCAAGCTGTTGAAAACTACCTTGAACTCATAAGCATCGACAACAATGTTGTGATCACTTCCCTCGAAAAAACCTGTATTAAAGTTGTTTTCCTGGCATGGTTTAACAACATCTTCTCTAAGCATTTCATTCCACTGTTCCACCTCCTTGTTCAATTCTGCATCAAGCTATAACGAGAAAAGTATATCAGAAAGGAACTTACATTAACACAGTAGCATGTGATCAGCAAACAAATATAGATATAAAATGTTAGAATTACAAAAAAAGTTGTTTGTAACAAAAATGGAATCATATTAAAAATTTATGTTAAGTAGGAACATATTTCAGCAGACAAAGTCTGGGTATAGAATGTTAGAATTATTAAGAACTTGTTCCAGGCAAAGTACAATTAAATGTCCCTGAAAGTACTAAAAGAATATCAGGAATCAGTCTGAAGCACAATATAAGACTAATCAGTAATTCCATAGGCCCACAAAGACCTGCAAATACCTACAGTGCATATAATGGCGCATAGAAGGAAAAATATCCAAATTAGTGCAAATTGTTGAAATAGGAAAAGAGGAAAAAAGTGACCGGAGCAAGGTAACTAATTTGACCAACAAATAATTTATCGAGGCATAAAATTAGTACCCTAACCAGCCTCAATAAGTCAATTTTAAGTTCCTAGTTCTGGTCAAAATTTGATAACAAGGAATCTAAGTAAAGCTTAAGAATCCACCTTAGGTTAGCCAATCACATGGATGAAATAATTATTTTAGACATTACTATCAATGATTGCGAAAGATGTTGCCATATAATTTCTAACCTTGGCAGATTTGTTGAAGTCACGAAGCTTCATCGTCAACCGAAGACTGCGAGAAGTGTCTCCACTACCTTTAAAATGCCTATTATTCCAATTCTCTCTTGAAATTGGAGAAATGGAATCAGGACTTCCTCGACCTCCAGGAGGTGAAGATTTTGACGGACATTTATGCATATCAGAATCACTTGAATCCACATGTGTTTCATTTGAAGCATGTTGCTTACATGTCGAGAGAGGAGTACTAAAACCAAATCCAGCTGACTGTGATGGGGAGTCTAAATCATCCTTCTCAGTGTCTCCAGAGCTCTTACTGATTATTGACAGAAAGACTCGCAAGAGACCTTCCAGCTTCTGGTAAAGAGTGAGAAGAAATACATGGAAACCCTGCAGGTCCCTCAGAGCTGCACGAAATCCCCCTCGAAACTCATGCACAACTGCCGTCATGTCAGTATTAGATAGAGAAGAACAAGAATCACTTGTTGCAACAGATTCTTCAGGACCAGGGAACCCAAGTTTGCCTCCACTGATTTCATACAACAGGTTGGAAGAGAAATCTGAATTATTAAGTATGAGCTCAACAACCTTTGGATATAGTTCCTGATCTTTTGCTCGTTTACCTGCAGGTGGTCGGCGGGGAACCCAGAGTCAATTGCCACGATATGGAAATCATCATATTTGTTCTCATCCGCTGCTTGTTCTTCATGGATTTGTGGCCGACATCTTTTAATGCATCAGAGCTCTGCGATAAAAGATCAGAGTTCCGGGAACCTAATCTTCCATTTGCAGAGTTTGATCTCCTCTCTTTCTGGAGAGCCTTAAGGATCAGTGGCTGGTAACTTCTTGCAGCAGAATCATTGTCTTCCTCCCATGTATCCATATTCACGGAGGCTACTTTATCTGCAATTAACAGATTTGCAGGATTGCCACGCCACCCAAGCTGGCGACAAGGGAGTCTATCCTCATTCCTAAGAATAAGGTCCATCATCAAGATCCTACCGAGGGCTGCAGCAGTATTTCCAGCAGCTTCCCGTGAATTAAATGCATTTGGACTCTCAAGCAGAGGTGAGCCATGAACATAACTGAGACAAACCCCCAAACCAAAAAGAAAAACAAAGGATGAAAAAATATCATATAAAGTACAAACTGACTACAACAGCAGATGGTGTTCTTACTTCATTAGGAAAGAATGTAACTGAGACAAACCCAAACCAAAAAGAAAAAAAAAGGATGAAAAAAATACCATATAAAGTACAAACTGACTACAACAGCAAATATGTTCTTACTTCATTAGAAAAGACATCGACTCAATTCAAGAGCTTCCAACAATTCTGAACATGTCATTTCACCTACTTCATCTCCAACTGAAACTGCCATGTCATGCGCCTTTTCTGCAGCATCCTTGATCCATTGCCATTCAGGGCTATAATTATGAACTACTCTAGCCTGCAGCCATTATAACAGTGATCAAGATACCATCTACAGTTCACTGAAACAACAGATTGACTATAATTGATGGATAAAGCTCTCACTTGAGGTGTTTGCACTCCAAGCCATTTTGCAAATTCATATCCCAAACGTTCTGATTGTGTGGCCATTCTTGAAGATGCAAACTTAATTACTGCTGCTGCTTCATTGGGTAATAGATCATCATTATCTGAAGTGTTAAACAAAGCAAAGAATACGACACCCCCAGAATTCACAGTAACCTGTATCAGGCAGATTAGGATAGAAATTACTAGAAAACTTATAGCCCATGAAGTGGCACTCAAATCAGAAAAAAAAGTGAAAGATGACCATTCAAAAAGGCAGGTCACTAGAAAACCAAAGTTACAGCAATTACCTGTCCTGGCTCTAAGGTGAAAATATGTTACACCCAGCCAGACAGAAATTTCATCATTAATTTCTGCAGCAATATTGCCATTAACCACGAAAAGAAATACAATAGCATTTAGAAACAATGCATGTGATTCCATTATCTAGTAATTCTTTGAAATTTAAGCTTCAAGAAAAAAAATCAAAATTATAGTAATTAAATCATCGAAAGGTGATAGAGGTCCTAGCGTCTAATGTATATCCAAGAGATCCAAACATAGGGTTGTTGGTATCTAATTAAAGTCAATTTGAACTTCCCGACAATGGTAGTACATTCTCGATTACACCCAAGGTTTTATATCCTAATGGGACTGAGGGTGGCCTGGCCATAACGTCTCGTTCCTATGAGAAAACAGGACCAAGATAGGGTCGGGACTCCGAAACCAATCTATGTAAAGAGAGAAGGAGAACAAGGAAAGAAAGAAAGAAAATGAAGAAAGGAAAAGGTAAAGGAAAGAAGAAGAGAAAATGAAAGGAAAAAGGGAGGAAGAAGAAAAGAATGGAAAGAAAGAAGGAAGAAAGGAAAGAGAAAGAAGAAGAAAAGGAAAAAAAGAAAGGAAGCGATAAGAAAAAAAAAGAAAACTAAAGAAAGAAAGGAAGGTAGAAGTAAAAGAAAGAAAAGAAGGAAGGCAAGAAAAGAAAGAAAGAGAAAGAAAAGAAGAAAGGGAGAGAGACGGAGGATATCTATTGAGGCAGTTGTTGGGACGGGATGGAATAGTGGAGCATCCCGTTCCATGGAGATTTCGGGACACCTTTGTCCCACGAGATTTAAAACTTTATTTATGAGAATGTGAATAAAACTAGAGCATGTGTGAAATATCACTATAAATGAAACTATGTGCATAGAATACTTGCCCATATTAAAGTGTAATCGACAAACCCATTCCACCAATGTGGATCCACTTCATGACAATATTTCGATTCCTCTTGAATGTCATTACCTCTGACAAAGATTAACCATAAACAATTGCCTAATAGATAGTGGTTTTATAAATTGAGTTTCATTTTTTTTCTCAAAACCTTTCTGCATGATAGATGCTGATTATTGGCAAAATACTACTAATTAGACTATACAAGGAACTCATACAGACAAGGGCAATGAAAAAAATACCTCTAGAGCTTTATTCATTTCATCTTCAGAATGCTCAGTGCTGCTGGTATGTTCTGTATGGTGCAGTGATGATAGATCATTCCATGAGAAATCACTTGATTCAATGTCTAACATTGCAGCATTTCCAAGTCTTTCCCACAAACTCATTTCTGGAGGTTGGTCATCCGCTGGTGCATTAACTATATCTCCATCTGGTTCTTGTAAGTCTGCTCCTCCAGCACTGTCAAATGAAATGTTGCCACAACAAGAAATAATTTTATGTTGCAATTTTCCTATGAGAAAAAGTTGGCAATTTATGTTACACTTGCATATAACTGAAAGTTGCTTGGTCTAAATCAACAGCATCACACCCACCCAACATCTTTTGGGCAATGAATATCTTCTCTTCAATTCCTTCATTAGCCAGATCAGCCATTTAAAGGCCTTATTTCATGTAGAGTTCTCTACAGGAAAACCCTCTCACAAAAACTTTACCAAGTCATGAAGTTTCTAATAGGAATAGAAAGTACAAGAGATACCACATTCACATTTCCTATGGATTAAGGCAGCATGCAAACACATTTTTACACAAACAATAAATTGTCTTTAGCTTGATGCTCGTAGTAGTCTCAAGGAGCTTCATGCATGTTTCTATTCATGGAGAGAGCCCTACTAAAAAGTAACCTTCAGGATTAAATTCAGGTCCATAGAATTTCCAAACACAAATTCCCAAAAAAAAAAGAAAAAGAAAATCAACTATTGGAAAAAGCAAACGGGCATCACCCCATAAATAGAGTAGGGCTGAACGGTGAAGGGGTAAAAAACAACACATGAAGAAGAAATAAAGAGGAGAAAGCAGTCTAGAATCACGAAGCAGGAAAATCAATTAAAATAAACCAAGAAATTATTATAATTAATTAAAATTCTATAAATTCTTTGAACAGTCTTACTCTAGGCTGTTCAGTTTAAAGTCATACATGCACACATTCCCAACTCACCAATTATTTTTTTCTTTTAGAGGCAAAAGAAACTAAAATCTATTCTAATATGACATAATTTCGTATCCTATCATATGCTAAAAGCACCAGCTAGTTTTTGTGGTTCAAAATTAGTCGCGTGCCTTGAAATACAATAAATATTCATGATCATGTGTCAACGTCATACAACTCAGTGATCAATGTGCTCGTTGCTAGAAAGAAATCTGTTTCCACTGAATTCCATTGTGCAGCATGTATAAAGAAGGGAGAAAGAACAAAAGCTTAATGCTGACACAGAGCCAAAAAGTTTGTTTTGCTAAATATATTTAAAATAAGGTCATTTACTTAAATATTTAATATTATTTGTAAAAAGACCTTACAATGGCAACAGGAACAACAACAAGAATAAGAATAATAATCATCTTTCAAAATCAATAGAATTAAAAAGGCAAAATAGCCACATGTTTTATCTAAATGATTTCATTTTCAATATGTGCAAGTGATAAACCACATGTTTCGTCATCTTCATGGGCTAACTTTCCTTTGACATCACCAATGTAGAACCATGAAATGCATTGCAACATCTTTTGTCTTCGGACCACAAAAGCAACTATTCAAGGTGATCAATATATTTATCATGGTCAATAGACTCACCAAGAACAATTGACCAGTGAAATCTCCATTATCAATGGGAAACATTCTTAATAATCTTAACAGAAACCTTGAAGAAAACAAGGTGATACCATGTCTCTTATAGGGTATCAACCAAAGGAGATGGTGGCTGAACTGGAAATGCTCTTGAAGAATGGGAAGAAGATAAAGCAAACAAGATAGATGTTTTCCTGTTTGTGCATTTAAACAGTTTATCAATACCAGTGACTTTGCAGGGTAAAATGTTCATGTGGATTTTTAGGACACCCACATGAATATTACTATTGTTATCAAGGATATTAATTCTAATGATCAGGGAACCATATCAAAGCCTAGACTTTGATGCCAATTTATAAAAGCCTAAGATCTCTAGACTAGATTTTACACTACTCTCCATCAGAACTCACTCAAAAGCGTAGTCAAAAAGATGGTAATGCTGCATCAATTTTAGCTCATTAACATCTTCCCATGTCCCTGCAAGTTAGCAGGAGCAAAACAAATGTAGATGGAAGACAAAACAAGAGAGGAAGAAGGAAAAGGAAGAAAGAACATAACCTCCAATGCTCATCAAAAGGAGAAAAGAAAATAAGAAACCCTTGAATACTCATAGAAGGGTAACACAACAAACTCCTACAAGCAATACAAGTACAATATATTCATAGCTTATAAATATTCTCAAGGATGGCCTCGCTCTCCATATGTATGACAAACTACTACAACATCAGATAGCATGTTATACTAACACTAGAAATTTGATTATTATTGAATTAATTTTAGGCTACATAACACAAAAAATGATCATATAAATTATGATCAGGACTCCTGGTCTAATCTCATTCTCAGATATCTCATGCTAGATGCTCACAACCCTAAAGTATGCTCTAAAGTTCGATCCCTCATTTGTATATATGAACCTAGGATAGTCAAGCATCCCCTGAATTATGCCTCAAATGCCTAACAGACTCCTGCATATTACCAATGGAACATTCTTTACTGCATCAAGAAAGAACTGATAGTCCATTGGCTTAAGGTCAATAAGGTGACAATGTTAGACAATCTGTTCTCTGTGTAAATAAGTGATAAGCCTATCGGTAGAAGAGAAAGATAATGAACAGTTATTTGATTTCTCGATGGGGTTGCTCATGCCAAAAAGTTCAAGAAACAAGTTACACTACCCCTCAGAAATAACGAAAAACAATATCCAAATTAAAAGTACCATGATTTGATCTATATCCAGTAGTATTTGATCTTACTTTCACTTGATTGTGTTCCATGAACCAGCAAAACAATTTATTATGCGGCATCATGTGCTGGCCAGTATAATAGGGAAGTTTACTTTGTCCATGGACTAAGGCATGACTTCCTGTAATCAAGTAACTTCTAGACCAATCCGGTAGTATCAAAGACTTAAAAGCGTTCTTCTTTTGATAACCATACGCATCAAACAAACTTTACCAATTCACCGTACCTCTGGTGGTGGCGAGTAAAGAAGTACAGCGATCCACTAGGCATGGCTTCGATCTTCGGCTGCCGATGGGGGAACCCAGAAGGTCGATACTTGCCACTCCGCTTACGGACCAGCGCCAACCATTTCTCGAGCGCCTGCCCCGGCCACTCAGATCTCCCAAAAGTAACGAAACCACCTTCAAAAGCCCCACAAAAAGAAAGCAGAAAAAGAGCAATTTTCTCAGCAAAAACCAATTGAATTTATCAAAATTGGAAGACCCCAAGAAGAAACAACGCAGCAAAGAAATTCACCCGAGAAGAGAATGTGGGCTCTTTCTCTCCCTCACTTGCCTGAGAAAAGATGATAGCTTTTCGATTAACATGAGAAATTGAGATAAAATTCCCCATGCTTGGAGCCGTGATCGAAACTAAACAGTGCAGAGAATAATTGGGAACGAGAGGGAGTACCTTGGGAGCTATGATGGATTGGGAGGGCTTCTTCTCCTTTTGCTCCTCCCGTGCCATGAGAGGAGGAGTTCGGTTGGGGATTTTGGGGAGTTTTCTGGGCTTCTTTTTTGCTCTATTATGTGCCTTTTGTTCGAAAAGTAGCCGTTAAGGTAACGGCCGGGGGGCGCGGTGGGTGCCTGTCCCCACCTTTTGCCGGGCAAATGTGTCTCCTTTTCTCTCAGCCCCGGAGGCTGTTGGGGAAGACGAGATGAGACCTCCCCGTCCGCTCCCCTGCCTGTCTCAAAAAACACCTTAGGTTTCCTTAATTTCTCATCCGATTTTACTGTCTCCAAGGTGAGGAGGTAACGTTGGATCTCAATTATTGTAGCCAGTCAATTTGTTTATCGTTGTGTTCGACACCAAAGGAGGACTTCTGGACACAGTGAACACGATTATTAAAGAGTTACGCGTGGCCATGTTGTGCTTTAGTTTACTTGGGTCGAAGTATCTGGGATAATGTGATATGAATAATGTGCTTTAATTGCAGTGGGCTGCTAACTTATCAGATTTTTACCACTTGTGCTTTTATTTTGATATGATGGCTAATGGAAGCACTTGAGCACCAAGCGTGGGGAACACATGCAAGTGTCGGCCAGTGGCTGTGAAGAAAATTTTCCTCTGCGGTGGTCACGTGGTTCTGCACTTCACCTGGAATTATTTTTGTTCCAAGGATTCTCCCTGGTATCATTCTACTTTCATGGATATTTTGATCATCCATTAGTCGAGTGGCAGCATTTCATAACATAAAATGATAGCATGATCTATGGAAAGGGATGTTTCTGAAATTTTGATTGGAGGGTATTTCTGTGATCAAAAGAGATTGAAAAAATAAATAAACAGATAAATAAAGCTTTTAGGGGCTAGTTGATATTAAGAGTTTTTGATAAGGCCAGCATACCCTCATAGCATAACCTAGCAAAATCAGCTTTTAGCATCATTGTCAGAAAAATGGCCACTTTTTGCTCCGTCAAGCATATAAAAAATATTCCCTCAAAACTTAACAGGCATTAGTTTATTTAGGACACATAGTATAAATTAATGGCATTATAACAACCAGTATATAATTGGATAATGGCAGAATAATGGCCATTCTATGGTATATTCAAGGGCTATTGGAATAGCATCAATGGTTATTATCTATGGATAATAATAAATTGATAAATCCTTTTATTCATTTCTTACGCATCAAGGCTAATCATGTTTTCTCATCTTGGAAACCTTAGTTTCTTCAAAGTACTGACCTCAAAGCTTAAAACATTAGAGACAGACCCGGGCATCCTTATTCTTCTCTTTTTTGGTATAACCCTTATCTTCTTTTTGATCCAGTAATTTCCTCGTTGGTTGACTCATCCCAAATCAAAACCTAGTCTATCATTTCTACCCAAGTCTAAAATCTAACCAATCAATGATAACCTGTAGCCAATCCAAGCCCAATGAATAGCCAATGCAAGGCCAATCCAGAGCCAACCCAAGCCTAAACAATAACCAACCTACATTTGACCCTCATAAACAAGCCAAACAATGGCCTCACGTAAGTGGCTAAGTCTAATTTATAGTCCGATTGGGCCTAGTATGATCTATCTCATATTTGATTAAGCCCTCGAGTTTAAATTACCCCAACCAATACCCGCTCCAAATTTACTTCATTTTTACTCATTTCTCATGTTTCCAAATTACTAATAATTTCAAATCCATATTAGGCCTTTATGTTTTATAAGTTTAAATTTAGGATAAATTATAATAACATCTTTTTAATTTAGTCCAATTTCACTTACACATCATCGTCTTTAAAAAATATCAAATTAGCCCTTCAAATTTTTGAGATATTCCAAAATGATCTTATCATTTATCTCTATTAATGAAATGATATTACATGACTATCATATAATATCATTATTTCATAAATAACAAAGTTACCTTCATCCCTATCTCTTTCTTCCTCTCCGATTGCTTCCCTCCTCCTCCACGACGGATGTCCCTCCTCCCTCCTCATTCCGTCTCTTCCTTTTCCTCCTCAACTCCTTCTCCTCGTCATTTTCCTCCTTCAAGCCTATTTATGAGCCATTCGTTATAGTGACTTCCTCCACATTTGCCCTTTCTTTGCTGGCAACCCTCCTCTCCTTTTTTGTCACCCACTTCTCCTCCTCATTCTCCTCTTCTTCCAAACTTGTCTATGAGCCTTCCCCCTCTACAGCGGCTCCTCCATTTTCGCTTTTTTTTCGCCAATGATTTCTCCTTCTCCCTCCTCCCTTTTTCTTCACTCACTTCTCCTTCTCATCATCTTCCTCCTCGAAGTCTGTCCATGAGCCCTCTCCCTTCACAGTGGCACCTTCCACCTCCACTTCTTCTTGACTGATGATCCTTTTCCCTCCTTTTCTTTTCATCTACTTCTTTTCCCATCCTCCTCATTAAGTCTGCCTATGAGCCCTCCTCCACCATGTCGACTCTCTTCACCTCGATTTTTTTTCATCGACGACCCTCTTTTTTCCACCTCTCCTTCCTCTTCATCTACTTCTCTTCATCCTCTTCCTCCTCCACGCCCATCCATAAGCCCATCCTCTCTATGGCGACTTCCTTCACTTCCGTTCTTCCTTGTTGGCGACCCCTCCTCCCCTCTCTTCCTCTTTCTACTCATCTTTTCTTCTCCTCTTCCTCCAATCCCACCCATGAAGGCTTCGATGTCGCCCTCTCCTTCCATACCGACCTCCATGGCCCTGTTCTCCTCCTCTATAGTGACTCCTTCTAGCTCCATCCCTTTTTTGCTGGTGCTCCTTTTTTATAAGTGAGAGATATTTTTGTTCATTAAAATGACAAGCTAATGCAGTTTGTTGGTAAGTAAATAGTAGCACTGTTTTTGAATATCAAAAAAACTTGAAGATCCAATTTAATATTTTTTAATGTCAAAGAGATGTAAGGATATTCCTGTAACTTATTCTTAAATTTGTTCAGGAGTTGTATAGGTGGTTGGTCTATGAAAAGTCAAATTCTTATATATAATTTTCTTATGTATTAGCCTCACACCTCACACCTCTTCTTTTATTTAACTAACCAATATTTCTCATCTATTTTGACACCCATCTTTATTCATGCCATGCAAGCACTATGATATCCTACTATTCGATTATCCTTTTTTATGTACTTTTATTCTATGGTTAGAAGTCTTAACCTTAGTCTTATCCGAAGATAAATCTAAGCACCACCTTATCTCTACCTCTTATTTCAAACAATAAATCTTAGCTGTATGACAATTTAGTTATGCAGTCACCATGGTGATCCTTAAATATTCTCCCTCTCAATCTCACCACTTAGATGAGTAAAGACAAAATCCTAGCTATGCACCTCAACCCTCTCTATTTAGCTAATTTTCACACAAGTGACTTCAATCCAAAATTCCTTCCACATAAACCCTCTTATTCAAGAAGAAAGGTCCAAGTAAGAAAGCTCCCAAGTTCTTTTATTAGTTCTTGTCCATCTACTAACCAACCAACATCGACAGTGGTGCATATGGGGCACTACAGAGTGTGGGGTCAATGAGTGGGCTATGCTATATACACAGCATGTGTTGATTGATGGCTGTCCATCTACTTATGGCAGCCATCCACACTTGTATCATACTTTATGGTACCATGTGTATATTGTAGATAATCCGTTTTCTCTCCTAACTCTCATCATCTCTATTTAGTAGTCTTGAATATTTATCCTTTATATAAAATTCTCTGTCTTCACCCAAGAGTTGAAGTTCAGCCTTAAAAACTCATCCCCTCCACCACCACTTCTAGGTCCACATACCTTAATAAGGAGGAAGGATCGTCCAAAGGTAGAAGATAAGGTCTAACTCTTTAGAACTTCAGGGTGGAGGCCCCTGGCATTCAAGACTTAGACTTTCTTCCATGCCTAGAAAAGATCTACCCTCAGCGGTAGCAATATCTGAAAGGGTTGGCACACCCTTTATCCTCTTCTCCTCTTTTAGTTCCTTCATCTTTTTCTTTTTTGCTCTGGTAACCACAAAATCTGCTAACTCACCTAATTTACTGACTTGTTAATTTAGAGAGATACCAATAACTTAGTAAAAAAGGAACACTATTAAAAAATATAGGACTCCTTTGGTTAATAGAAATAAATTCTCACATTGGAATGTTTTTGTGGGAAGTGACACATTTCAAAATACTTTATGTTTGATCGAATATCTACTTTATTAAAAAAATTATATAAAATATCTATTATATCTTTAATAAAAAAAAAATCTTACTCCATTTTATTCATGTCTTTATGGGCATTTTTGAAAAAAGAGCAAGGATTCCAATTTTCTTTCCATGAAAAGCTAAAAATTTTTGTCCATATAATTTTTTTTTTCATAAATATGGAAGTATACCTTCGTGAGAATCTTATTTTCAATCTCTTTTTAAAAATTCCAACCAAACAAGAGGATTCCTTCATTTTTTTCATTGACCACATTTCTCCCCTCCAACTCCTATAGAGTCCATAAAATATCAATATTCAAGCATAAAAGAAGTCAATATCAACATCCAATACCAACAATTTACAACATATGAACTTAGAAATATAATAAAAGACAACAAAATAAATCCCACCAAAGCCAGAAAAACATCCCAACCATCAAAAGAGAGAAAGGAAATACTGTCAATCTTGGACACCTCCAAAATCAAAGGCATGCATAAGATTGGTCAAGGGTGAGTAGGTGCCCAAAAATCTGACATGTACGTCCACCACGGGAAAGAAGTCCTTCACGGGATTTACGGGGAACATTGGCAGAAGGCTTTTCATTCATACGCACGCACCCAAAGAGAAAGAGTAACAGACCGGTGGATGCATTTCTCCCAGCTATTCCTTTCATGCTCCATACGTAGGAAACATATCCAAAGTTCAAACACGAAGCCATCAGATAAATTGGTTTAAAAGACACATTTTCCAATGAAAAATGCCATTGCTCCTCAAAAGTGCCAATTAAACCGATAAAAATAACCATAAAATGGCATGGCGATGGTTGTCTGTGCTATCTAGTTACAAAATATGTGAAAGACGGTGTCAGAGGTCATTGTTGCCTTCTCTGCTTTCTGAGTCCCTAATTATAGTCTGAATAATGATTGCATAGATTTATATTTTTTTGATTTCATTAATAAAAATATTATTCTTACATATTTGAGCATGTTGTCTTTTTTTTTTTCTCGTATCTTTTATGCATCTTGCTTGGTGCTTATTGGCCAGCTTTTTTTTGTATAGGTGACATCGGGACGCCGTACGGATTTGTTGGAGGCAAAGTCTATGACAAAATGGTATTATTCACAAACAGTGAGCCAGTATGATTACTGACCGAATCAATGCAACATATATATTCGTAGGTCCCTTGCTTTTTTTTTGTTTGGATAAAGGTAGGTCCCTCGTTGATTCCACTTAATTACTGACTTCTTGCATCTGCTGTCCCACAGCCTTTTGTTCTAGTTGGAGTCTCCCATCAACACAGCTAAATAACCTACCTCGACTGGTTAACTTTGTACTAGCCAAATAACTGACATGCTTGCCTCATCTCAGCCTTAAAAAACTGCAGACATATATTCCAGAATGAAAGCTTTACTACGGTGAATTTTCTGTGTGTTCCTTCTATTATTTTCTTGATAATAGTGGATTACTCTACTTGTATTATAATGCTTCATGGAAAGCACATGTACTTGAGCAGATTAAAGTGTTTATGTGGCTAGCTCTTAAAAATAGTCTCCATGCTCAAGAACTCTCAGGTAGGTAAGGATGGCCTGCAAGTATGGGTGGTATTGGGTTGATACAGGATCATGCTTAAATAGATGGCCTAATCTATGAAGTCGAACTGATCCTGACGCAGCCGGCCTTCTTCCCTGCAGTGATTATAGACTACTTGGAGATAAAGGAAAATCTATTCCTTCTATAGAAGAGCTTATGACTAACTTGTTCTAGCAGTTTGTTGGCAAATTTGGCAGGAGAGGAAATCTAGAATATTTTAGAAGAGGATTGCTTACACGTCTTAATTTTCTTGGAAAGGCCCTATCTAATTTTCAGCTATGGCCAACCTGTTCTCAAGCAAAAGGACGATAGGGTATGAGGCATTAGTAATGAAAATCGAGCTACTAATGATATTAAAAGATCATCTCTGTGCATCCCTTTAGTTTATCTCTCTTTTATCCAATTCCCTCCATTTACTTAAAATATTATACCAGCCAGGACAAAATAATCCACGGAATCCATGATATTAAGATGCACACCCTGATGAAGCGAAAAAAAGGCCACACTTTCTGATTCATGTAAAGCTCAATAAGAAAATTCCCATCATTAAAATCAATCAAAAGCCCATCATCGACGAAATCAGACGTGGAGGTCTATAGCATGCTAATAACGTTCCTCAAAAAAGATCTCACCGACCATGTTCGCATGATCTTTTGAAATCACCACTCCATGAACATGATACATTCAGCCCTCAACTACTAATCAGTACCACATGGTGACGCTGCTGTTCAAGGTCAAACAGCCACACCAATATATGTCTCCAGGAGATTGTGAGGAATACAAAGCATTTTCTTAACACAAATATGATTGTTGCCTAGATTGAAAGGATTCGGTCGAGACGTTCCTCCGAAAGGGGTCTAGATTAAACTGTAATGTTGAATGCTGATGTATTAACCAATATTTGGAGGTTAATTGGTTGGAAGATTTATCGTAACAGTTCTCCCATCGGAGTACATATTGTTAGCTGCTAAATTTTGTAACACGTACTCAAACAATTTCCTACTTAAACAAGTGAATGCATCAAACATTGAGATGATAAAGATGTATTATCTATCGTTCTATTTTTTCTAAGAAATCTAATAAAACCCTAGAAATCTTACATCATCAGTAATTGGATTATTATCCTCAAAAGTTCAAATCCTTCAGACTCATAAAATCTTAAACTTCTTTCACTTCAACAATTCCAGCTTTTATAAACAAACACACTTCCAATAATAATGTAATTCTACTTCATCTCTCTTGTCCTATTTTTTCCTTTTCCCATAAGTTTCGTAAGGAGAAGAATTGTACTTTTTATGGCAAAGATATCCAGAAAATGGAATTGCCTAAATATTCTTGCTTGTGGAACGAAAAATTACTCGTGGTTGAAGCTTGCATCTTATGGCTAAGTTGCAGTAGACACAATATATAAATTTAAATTAAAACCTTCAATCATCCAATTCAAATAGGGTATGTCTTGTGGACCTTACCCTGTCCTAAACCGGCTTATTGATGGGGCCTCTTTACTGAATCCATTTGGACAAATACTAACTTCAACCTTACTTATGAATGTAAGTTGCTGTTTACCACAAAGGCAAACATCTGCGAGAAAACCGAAGTAACTGCGAGTAGGGAGATCAACAGGCAATTGCTTTTCATGCTTTGCATACGGCCAAGCCTCTACTCATCTTCACATTGTCGGTCCTTTGGAAACCACTCCCATCATCTCAAACAATGAACCTTTTCTCTCTTTTTTCTTGTCCTTTTTTTTTTAATGCTAAGATGGTAAAAGCCATCAACCTTTCAAACAATGACTTCATTTACATATTTCTTTCAAGTTCCATTACAATCTACAAAGGAAGATCATTGAAAGAACATCAAAATCCATCTAATAAGACAGATGCCAGTGAGTTGAAGAGCAAACGGCAGAGGAAGAATTCTTCCCAACCACCAGAAGAACAACAGCAACCAGGATCATAAGCCGCACCGTAGAATGTTGTGCATTCCGAGATGGCCGCTATTAGGAGATGGACGACCATCAAACACTGCACGCCATGTACACACACCTATGGACTGCATTGTTTGATGGTCGTCCATCTCTTGACGATGGTCATCTATGGCTGCATAGCACTCTACGATGTCGCTCGCGCACCTCAGTGGATTTGCTCGAACAACAGACCTCCAATGGCCTAACCGGGAGTCTCTGATACAACGGTGGCACGGCAGAGTGGGCAGGTTGAATGAGAGTCGAGCCACATGTCAACACACTCTACATGGAAGCTGTGGTAACATCCCGGGAGGAGCCGACCCTTATCGCCTTCTTGGAACTCCGTTAGGCACACGGCGCACTCCAGAATCTCCTCATGAGCCATTGAAGAGTACACAAAAATTGGTAGCGATGAGAGGACTTGGGGGTCCAGCCTATGATCATTTGAGGAGGTGGCAGCTGCCGATCGAGAGGAGCTGGCGGTACTTGCTCCCAGTCTGGTCGGTCTTGGCACGAAGAAGGCAGCGATAGCAGCAGCAGAGGAAGATTATGCATGCAATGAAGGTTGTACAGCTCGAGACTAAGATCATTTCTCCGAAAGTGAGTTGTCTCATGGCTTCGGTTTGTTAAGATGGTATTTGCTGAAGAGGCGGAATGGGTTAGCGTGGAACGAAGGGATGAGTTGGTGGAAGGGGTTTAAGAATGGAGAAAGGAAGAGGAAACGACCTGTTGCTTGGAATTTTCTCTATGCTATGGTTGGCTTGCTTTTAATTTAATTCGGTGGAGAAAGAAGAAAGGACCTGCAAACTGCTCGGACATCGTTAGCACTTAAATCAAGGGGCTGGCCTTGATCCTGATTATTAGTATGATGTCATTCTCCAGGCCAATATTCTTAAAAAAGATAATAAACAAAGAAAGGCACCACTTATGTTAGGTTCTGTAAGCATATGATCTCAATTTCATCATCAATATCCGTTTAGTTTCACCCGCACCAATTTCATTCTGTTAGTAACACCAATTCTAGAACACAAATTGTTGAATTCCACAGGGATACAAACAAGAGATACTGAGATAACATATCAGTTCCTATTTATTTCCTTTAAAATTTAGGTACAAGTAGGGTTGAAACTAGACTGGCTAAGCCCGGGTTTTCCTGTTGCTCCGGCACAATTTGAAGAAATATTTTAGGCACCGGCCTTAAACGTTAAAAGTTTGGCAAATTCTTTGTGCACCGTGGATGATACAAAAAATTCAACATAAAGCGCACCATTTTATCCGATTGATCCACGTAGTCACCACTTTTTAATACACATTTAATACCTACAGATCGATTTTTTCGATTAAAATTTTATATGACGAAAATACTCCTATTCTTTGATAAAATTATAGTATCCTACGTGCATATTATGATATTCCGCATTCAGAAAATCATAATTTTTGTTCATAGGATATCATAATATAATGCAGGATGTCATAATATACACAGGATGTCATAATTTTTTCAAAGAACAGAGGCATTTTCGTCATTCAAAATTTTAACGAAAAATCGATCTGCTGGCATTAAATATGCATTGAAAAGTGGTTGGATAAAATATCCCTTTCATATTATGATATCCTGGACCATATTATGACATCTTGAGCTTTAATACACTACAGGATGTCATAATTTTTTCAAAGAGAGGGATACTTTCATCATGCAAATTTTAATAAAAAATCGACCTACAGGCATTAAATGCGTGTTGGAAAGTGGTGATTACATGGACTAATAGGACAAGGCAGTGCGCTCCATGTACGTCAGATTTTCTATATCACCTGTGGTGCACGAAGAATTTCTCTAAAAATTTTATCAATTCCATTCCGAACTAGGAGCCGAGCCTGACCCAAAGCCCAAAGGGGCCCTAATCTTTTCGACCCGGGCCAACCAAAGGATAAATGCTTTGTGTACTACAGGCGGTGTAGCACCACGCGCACCGTTTGCGGTGATTGGTCCATGCACGGGATCGAAAGAAATTTTTTTTTCGGGCCAATCACCGCTGGTGGTGCGCACCGCATGTGCCCGCGGTGCACAAATTCTTCCAAGTTTGTCAACAATGTGCCCGCATGTGCCCGCGGTGCACAAATACTTATATCTAAGCAATAAAAATGGCTTAAAAGCTAGAAAAGAGAGGAGACAAAGGATGAGTGGTCTTTACGTAATCTCTGACAAGGTGTCAACAATGATCAGGCAAAATCTTTCAACGAAAATCCAAGAAATTCTTAGTAGAAAACTCAAAATTGATAACTCTAGAAAGGGATTTTTATTTTCCAAAGATGAAGTCTGTAGAGGAAAGGAAGGGTGATTTATAGGAACCTCTCTAGGGTTTTGCCAGAGTCCAGCATGCCCTAGAGTTCCTTCTCCCATTGGAATCATGGAGAAGAAAATAGACTCCTATTGGGAGTCTTTCTCTCCATGTGTGATGCGTGCGGCTAATGGCCAAATGGCACGTGCTAATAGCCAAACGGTCCACCTAAGTCAATACCAAATTGGTCCAATCCAAAAAAAAGGTTCTAACATATAACTATTCTATTTTCATTCCAATCCATTCCAATTCTGACTTCGATTCCGGTCCTGAATTCAACATGCCCTTAAGAGAGATGACACAATGACAATTTTTTCTCAAAATAAAACAAATAATATACACTGATAAACAATATAGCTAATAATCCAAAGTTTCTAATTTCTAGAGAAGCAGCATCATGAGCATGGTGGTCCCTTTTTTGTGTAATTGGTGGTCACAAAAATGATTGCTTATTATTATATTTGCCATTGTAGCATAGTTCTTAAGCAAAATTTAGTATGAAGTATGCAAGTTTGCAGCTAAAAGATGAAGTAAAGCAGCCTTCCTCTTTATTTTGGTAGGATTTCCACCCAATTGGGTATGATTATAGGAACTCATAATGTCTCTTTAATATATGCATCTATAGCTGTCAATAATATAAATCTAATGACCGAGAATATATCTTCATTATTCAGGAAGCATTTAGGGTTCTAGCCTTAACCCTCCTTCTCCTTATTTAGGAATCCGTAACATCTCCTTATCACTATATCAAATTACTAGTCACAATCAAGTATGTTTTAATCTTGCTATATAAATTTGGACCTTTAAGATTGTTGGGATTGATGAAAGAAAGTTTTATCTAAATTTTTTAGGCCAATCAAAATTCTCATCTTTTCATAATCTCCTTGGAGGTAGGTTTTAGAAGATCTCCCTATATTTCAAATGAGAAAAAATGGCTCTGATCCTTGTTTTCCAGTTTATCATGGTGCAAATCAAATGAATAGGTTATCCAACAAGCAATTCATGTTCGCTTTGAATTTTGTCTTGATTTGAACTTGATCGAATGATAAATTAATCAAGCTTGAAATAAAAAAACAATCAAAATAGTTTTAATTTCCATAATACCAATTGTGAGGATGCTGATTGATGGAACTATCACTACAAAAAATAAGTTATTAGCTATGAAAATTTTCACCGCTAATAAGCCAAATTCGTTGCTAATAATAATTAGCGATAAAAATTTTATCACTAAAATTTCATCACAAAAATATCATTGTTGATAATATTTTATGACGAAATTTTTTTTCATTGCCAATAAAAATAATTTGCGATGAAATATTTTCATCGTAAAAACTAAAATAAAAAATTATTCGTAAAAAATAATTTATGATGAAATTATTCGTCGCTATTATTTCAAACTTTTTAGCGACGAAAATTTTTCATCACCAAAAATTTTATTTAATTAAAAAATAAAATTAAAAAATTTTAGCGACTAATATTTACATTGTAAATAAATATTTTTTTGATGAAATTTTAAGTCGCTAATAATTATTTATGATGAAAAATTTTCTGTCATTGTTAATTATATATTTTTAAAAAAATTAAATCATTTTTGTAATTTTTTTTATGATGAATATTTTGTCGATAATAATTTCATCGCTAATTATTTTTTAAAAATTTGGATACATTTTTTAAGTTATATGTATAATATTTTTATAAATTAAAAAATTTGAATAAGAAATTTGCACAATAAAATGATAAATAAATTTATTATTTATTATATCAAATTAAAATTATAAAATTTAAAAAAATACATCAAAGAGCCGTCACATATCGGCATATGGAGAATACGGTGGGGATGGAGAATGCTCGACGGAGCTCGGACCGACCTGCTGCTGGCTCAGCATCTGGATCATCTGCTCCATGTGCACTATCTGCTCCATCATCTGGATCTGAACTGCTGATACTGATCGATGCATGTAGCCAGTTCCTGAGCTCGCTGCTCAACCTACTGTCAATCCTCGACAGCCTGTCTCTACACCTCCATCAACCGAGCCTGGCACGTAGAATGGATCTCAACCCTAGATGATCGTGAAGATGGAGCAATGATCTCATACCCTAGACTCCTAACATAACAGGGTCTCATATCGAGCATCCGATCACAGATCTCATCATCTGTGGTGCAGTCGAGCTCTCAGAGGTA
>KE505340.1:252652-266389 GCA_000441515.1 Elaeis oleifera | reverse complement strand
CATAAATAATCTTTAATTGTTGAATTTTTAAATTTTTATTTTTTTAAATATTAGTGATAAAAATTTTCATTGTAAATAATATATATTTATGATAAAAATTTAATTTTTATTACAAATAATTTCATTATTTATGATGAAAGTATTTTCATTGCTAATATTTAAAAATTTAAATTAAATAAATATTTTATTATTTATGATAATTAATTTCATCGTAAATAATGTATATTTACGATAAAATTTATTTTCATCATAAATATGAAAATATTTGGGATGAAAAATTATTTTCATCGTAAATAAATAATTATTAACGATGAATTTTAGTTTTCATCATAAATATCTTTATTTACGATAAAATATTTTTTTATCATAAATAAATTCATCGCAAAAAGTTGCATTTTTTGTAGTGTACAGGGGAACAAGCAGTTGTATGCAAGTGCTACTAGAAATAGAAAAAATAGACAAAATCACTTTGGTTTCCACAATGCTAGTTGTGACGATGCTAACTGATGGAAGTGTATGAGTAAAGGTAGTGGTACCCAAGTGCTGCTACAATTAAAACAAGCAAAATGGTTTATGTTGCATCAAACCTCCGGTAGGAACTGATGTTACCGAGGATGAACCATGGGTCTGGGAATTAGGACACCATAAGAAATCTACAAAAGAGGTTCACACTCACCAGGGTTCTTCAACGGGGGACCTTTTAATGCTCAAGTCAGTTGGAGCTTGAAAATAGTAAAAAGGAGAGAGATAAGGAGAAGAGCAAGAGCGCAAAGGGTATTTTCTCTCTGGAGTTGAGTTTACCTCAAAATTTTTTTCATTACCTCTTTATATAGAGGTAGAGTTGTAGATCGTTAGGAAGGTCGATAGGCCAGAATATGATCTATTAGGTCGTTAGGATAGGGAGTCTATCTACTAAGTTGTTAGTCATGGGTAGTGGCCACACTTTGATAGTTCATTAGAATATTCATAGAGGTGGCCCACATGACTGAATAGGCTGATGACCTAAGGTCGGCTCATAGCCAAGGCTTTGGTTCGGATGTGTTATCATTGATGTCAGTCGTGGGGGATCATTCTATGTGGTCGGTGAGGTCCCGATCTTGAGGTTGGTAGGCACCCAAGTTGGGAGGTCAGATGGAAGCCGATCCAAAGAGGATGTCAGTGGATGAGTTCCGAGGATAATAGTTGAGGTAGTATGACTCTGTAACACTTGCCCCCAGTTTCGAGTTTGAGGCATTCATTTTGGATGAAGAAAGTAGTATTTCTCCTCAACAAATATCTGAGTAGGCGAATCTGAGCTGACGATGTTTCATGTGGACCATCTTGTCGCTTTATAGTTTCCGACATATTGTGTTATTGATTTGGTATGTCACTTTGCGAATCATAATTTAATTATTAGCATGATTCAGCACCTCACGAATCCACAACAGAATGAACTTCATTTTATTCGAGTTCGAGGTATTTTGTCTCGGATGAAGTAATCTTCTTGGTAGTCGAATTGTCCCAGAGGAATTAAAACTAGAAAGTATCCTTAGACCTACTCAGGCTCGCCATGTGGCGAGTCATGGTAAGTTCCATGGCATCCCTTGTAAATTGTTCCAATGGGACTTGAACGGATAAGAATTCAATGAATAGCCGCGAGGTTCGCCACTTCAAAGTTGGCCAAGTGACACAATTTGGTAGTTTAATGATCAGATCCATATTATCTAAGGCCTTGGACTTTTGTTTAGTAGAATTTTGCCATCCAACCGCTAGCCACTTTTTGTTGTTGTGATTGTCAGAAAAAATTCTTTCTCCTTTTATTAGCCATGAAACTACCTTTGTGGTCTGTCAAGCAGGTGGTAAAAAGAAGATGGTCTCTTCCCGTGAAGAATCTTTATCCAAGAGGGTGAGGAATGCTCAACTAGAGCTCTCTACTTCTGCTGCCTTGGCTATCTCGGAGTCATCTCGAGCTCCTCAATCGAATTGGACTCCGCCTCCCCCTGTAGGGTCTGGGGTGAACCCTCTCTTGCCCAGAGGCAATAGGGGGTCCCCAATTCTTCCTGTAGATTTCCATTAAGGTTTGAAACCACTGTGTTGAGAAGTACAAGGCTTTGATGGTCTTTGAGGAGATCATCGATGCCTCTACTACTATCTTTATCCAGGGCTTTGAAGATTGTAAGGCCCGCTTGAAGCATATGACCTCAAAATTGGACCTTAGGCATCTCTGCCTCGACAACAGTGATGAGGAGGTTGAGGCATTTTCTTCAGACGAAGACTAGATCTTCATCTTTCTGTATTACTTTTCAATGCTTTCTTTTTGATATTTTTTTGTAGATAAGAAGCTTTAGTCAATGGAAAGTATATTTTTATTATTTTTATCTCTTGTCTAAATGCTTTTGCTTCTTTATGTTTGTTGGTGTTTGCTGGCTTGCCGAAGTTTATTTTGAGTTTAGATGCCAAAATTTCATAGTCATTGGCTTTGGATAAAATCTAAACTTTGCTCACCGAGGTATACTAATCTCCTCGCTAAAGGCAATAAGTCGAGATCATATGTTGCATGATGAAGACTTTCGAGGTCTATTTCGAACTAACTATTTGGCTACATTTTCATCAAGTCATTTTTGTCGATTGATTTTTGATATCTAAGTTTGTTATTAGATCATTTTCGAGATATTCACTTGTGAATGTCCTAACTTAGGTCAGGATTTTTTCTCATCATCGGTGCCTTACTAACCATTATTTTAGAGATCTTAGTTCGAGCCGAGATATCTTCGAGGGATTGATCCTCTAATCAAATCATCAGAGTTTAGTTTGGTATCTGAATATCCTGTAATCATAATTATTATCAGCATCTTGCCAAACATAATTTTAGAGATCTCGACCAAAGCTAAGATATTCTAAAGGATTATGCATCAAAGGGTTGCTGATAATGTACTCGACTAATTGTAGATTATGTATTTGGCTGGTTGTTGAGGTTGTACTTGGTTGGCTATTGAGAATGTACGATTGTCGTCGGTCCTCATCCGATCTTTTAACTTATAAAATTTAAGAAAATGATTTATTGGTGTGGTTAAAGTAATTACACCTCTTAGTCATAGTACATCTGAAGATTCTTGACATTCCATGTCTGAGAAATCTGAGTGCCGTCGAGGGTCTCTAGTTTGTATGGTCTAGGTTGTATCACTTTTGTGACCTGGTATGGTCCTTCCTAGTTTGAGACTAGTTTATCCTATTTTGTGTGTTTGGACACTTTTGCTTGTCTAAGGACAAAGTCTTCAGGTCTGAAGGTCTTTACTTTAACTTAGGTATTGTATTAGCAGGCTACTCGTTGCTGATACAAGGCCATCTTGATTCGAGCTCTTTTCTTTTTTTTTCAAGCAAGTTTAAGCTCGTTCAAAGCCAATTAGGATTCTCTTGCTTGTTGTAGAGCTCAAGTATGGTTGATGGTATCTTGATCTCAATGGAAATAACTGCTTTGGCTCCAAATGCGAGGTTGAAGGGAGTTTCTTCAGTTGCTATCCGAGGTATTGTCTGGTACGTCCATAAGATATTGTAGAATTTTTCTATCCACATTTTCTTTGCTTGGCTAAGTTTGATTTTCAGTCCTTGCAGAATAATGCGATTGGTCACTTCGGCCTCTCAATTAGACTGCGAATGTCCAACCGAGGTGAGCTTATAGTCGATGTGAAGCTCTAAGTAGGAATCCTTAAATTTTGATTGTTGAATTGGCACCCATTGTCGGTGATGATGGCTCGTGGAAGTCTGAATTGATAGATTATCATCTTTCATATAAGGTCTCAAGCTTTTACCTTAGTAATTTGTGCCAAGGGCCTGACTTCGATCTATTTGGTAAAATAGTCGATCGCTATGATTAAAATTTTTTTATCCAGTCATTTATGGAAATGGTCTGAGGATATCATGTTAACCCAAGATTGATTTTGATGAATAACAAATATTCGAGTATATGATTGATCTAATAATTTCATTAAGTTCATGTTTCTGAACAATTAGTAGGTATCAAAGATTAATCCCTAAAGTTCAAGCAAGTTCAAAAGAAGTAATTTTGAAAGCTCATTTTGGGAAAGAGATCTCTAATATTAAGATGAAAAAGGTTATTTAAAAGTTTGAGAATTAAGTGCCTTTCAATTTGAAAAGATTCTGAAACAGTCAGTTAAGAAGACCTCGAGTCAACTCAAGCTGAGTTTGAGTTAACTCAAGCTGAAAATAGAAGAAAAAAAATTCTGACATCCAAAAGTTTCAGTTGGCATGCTCTCGAGTCCACTCAAACATGATCCGAATCGACTCAAATGAAGAATGATAGAATATAATTTTTTAAATAAAAAATTATGTACCGAATGGCAGTTTGAGTCAACTTGAGCAATTCGAGTCAAAGTTATAGAAAAAGATAGAGAGGCATGTTTCGAGAAGACAAGCTCGAAGATCATGCGAGTCAACTCGAGCCCAATCCGAGTCGACTTGAGTTCCAACAGTTAGTTCTACAAATTTTAGAATTTATAAAATATTTCAATGATTCTATTTCGGATTTCAATGGCTAGAATAATTTTTGAGATTCCAAATAGTGGTTTATCACCTCAACAACTGATTGAGATGACAAGACTTGAGAATTAAAGAGAAAATAAAAATAATAAAAAAGATCAAAAGTATTGAATAGTGAGTCTTCACTCCTCAACCATTAAGAACATCAAATCAAGATTTTTTTCAGCAAGAAGACAACCTCCTCAACTGAAAAGCTTCCTCAAAAGAAGATTCCTTAACCTTCAACGATAATCATTTGCTCATTAAAGGAGCTTTTGTGTTCTATGGTCCTTTTCATTCATCTTTTGTGGTAACTAGCTTCAATTGGAGATTGAAGCAAGGGGATAGGCTTATCCAAGCCTTATAATTAGATTGTAAGCTAAGGATTGGTTTGAATTAAATTTTGGTTGGTGATCTCATGCAAAACCAACTAGATTTTAGATAGTGAGCTCGAAAAAAAATATCTGACTGTAATCTTGGACAAATTATAATGAAAATATCCAAAAGGATCTTAGAGAGTGGACGTAGATGCTGGAGTCACTGAACCACTATAAAAATTATTGTGTTTATTTGCTATTTAGCTCATCATCTCTTCTACCTTTTAGTTCACTTAATTGCATAAATCCCAGCACTTACTAATATTTCACTGTTTTGCAAAAACAGTACATAGCTTATTTAAATTTTTAAAAATCCAATTCACTCTCCCTCTTGAGTTATCTTGCTGGACAACAAGTGGTATCAGAGTTTGGTACTTAGCAACATTTGATTCAACTATCAAGAGTTAAGATCAAATGGTAATCCAAATGAGTATATCTCTTGTCGAAGGGCAATCGATCAACCGACCATCCTTGTTCAATGAAACAAATTACACTTATTGAAAAGTATGCATGCATATTTATATTCAAACACTAGATTATTAATTTAAAAATAATAATTAATGATCCTCACATACCCACAATTAAAGTAGATGGTAAAGATATTTCCAAACCTGAAGAAGATTGGGATGAACATGATATAAAGATGGTTGAGTTAAATGTTAAAGCTATGGATGTCTTATATTATACATTAGATGCTAATGAATTCAATAAAATTTTACTTGTATTTGAGATAAAGAAATTTGAGATAGATTGAAAGTTATCTGTGAGGGTACCAATCAAGTTAAGGAGTCTAAGATTAATATGCTGCTTCATAAATATGAATTATTTAAAATAGAGTCAAATAAGTTTATTACTAACTTGTTTACTAAAATTACTGATATCATAAATGATTTGAAAGTTAAAAAAAATCTTATGCTAATAGTTAGCTTGTTCGTAAAATTCTTAGGTCCTTACCAAAGTCATGGGAAGCTAAAGTTACCGCAATATATCTAAATGAGCCGGTACCTACTTCTAATTTTTTTTACTCGAGGATGAGTAAAACTCAAGTTGGAGAGTGTGATAAGTATATTATTTAGAATATAAAAGTATTAAATTCTTGATTAATTAATCTATATTATGTAGAATTTGATACTTCTTGTCTTCTTTTGTAGGAAATTAAGAGATTGAGCTAATCAAGACCCAAATTAGTTAAAACCCAAAGCAAAATTTAAGAACCAAGATGCTAAGAGCAACTAATTGAAGGACTAATTAAATAAGAAAGTAATCTAATAATTAAGAAGCAATACTCCACTCAACGGTCAAGATTTTTGATGTCAACTCATGAAACCCTAGAGATACCAAGATCCAAGGGATAGGAAGCAAGCTCATCTTGATCAAGGGCCAAGAAAGGAGGTGCCACTTAAGAAGCCCTAATTCCCTCCTTATTTTAGCACACACCAACTAATAAACTCCTCTCACTCTCCAAATAACCAAAGCTCACACCCCTTTTCTCTTCTTCTTCATGCTAAACCAACTAACGCCTCTCCCTTCTTATCTTATTTTCAGCGCACCACGTCCTAACTTCCTTTTATATCCCAACTACCTTTCATGCCTCCTTTTTTCTTCTGCACAAAATGAAGAACACCCCAACTAACTTCCTCTTTTCTCTACCTAATTGATGCCAACTCATCAAATTTCACTCCGCTCTCTTCTTGCACGCTAAAACCATTCACGCCCACAATCCCACAAGTCCTAACTTCTTTAAATGCCCTTATTCCTTCACAACAATCAAGCACGCCCCAAACTCCACGCTCCAAACTCCTTCACAACACAAAAAAATCCAAGCGCCCCTCTTCCTTTCTTTCCACCGTTCCTTGATCTCCAAAATAAATTTCAACCCTCCATCACTTAGATGCCTCACATAGCTACTTACAAAACCTTATCCACCCATCCTTATGTTTATTAATCCCACATTGCCTATCAATTAAATTTCACATCTCCTAGCACCCATAAATAAGTCCCAATGCCTCAACCTAGAAATCATCCAATAAATCCAAGCATCCACTCCTCCAATTTCTCTTCCACCTTTTTCTAGTCTCTTCTTCAGCCTTCTAGCGAGAAGGAGGATGAAGAGAGTGATGGTGAGCGGAATCAACACCATAAGCGGCTAAAACTCCTTCGTCTTGGAGAGGAGATGACTTCTTTTATAAATCAGATTTATTTTTCTTACTCTATCTTTATTATATTTTTTCATGCAAAGAATAAAAGAATATATATTTTTTAAAATATATGCTTGTGCTTTATTTGATGTAAATGATTAGATCATTAATCTAAACAATCTATCTCTTTTGGAGATGCGCTGTGATCCGAAAGATACGACGTGTGCTCAAGAAAGAAATAGGTTATCTTAGGATTCGATCTCTTATCATTTCTTTATAAAACCTCTTGGGATAATCTATGCTCATAACAAATCATTTTTTACAAATAGATTTTAGTAAAGATCATGTAAAGGTGGCTTATTGTCAATGACCTTTGAGTATAATCTATCTCTATCATTAATTTTGAATTTATTTTTCTTATTTACTTAGTTTTTAAATATTTTTAAATAATGATTTCTGTGCACATAAAATTCTAAATTTTTTCTTGCTTTACATTTCAAACACGACTGCCTAAGATCTCTGTGGATAGATCCGACTCATCTTGTTCTATGAAACTAGGAGTTCGATAAAATAGTATCTTTAATCACTCTAGCGAAAGAGCACATCAATTCATGGACATATTACACAACATGAATGGAAGAATAATCTAATTTTATTGATTTCAATAATTTAATTACAAACTTATGCTCCTAGAAAGTTAATTTACATGTGTCAATCTAATTGGCTTCTAGGGCATCATCTAACAATCCTCATACAAATTGAGCGAAGACCTCAACGACAACAGATAATTGGCACTCCTTGCCCTTATACAATTAAGCTGAGGCCCAATGATGTCGGTCAAATGGTATTCCTCATTCTTGTATGAGTTGAGTGGAGGTCCCAATGACAACAACCAACTGATGCTCCTTATCCTCATATGAGTTGAGTGGAGGCCCAACAATATCGGCCAAATGATGCTCCTCGTTCTCGTACGAGTTGAGCGGAGGTTCAATGATACCGGCCAAATGGCACTCAATCTCGTACGAGTCGAGTGGAAGCTTTAACAACAATGGCCAACTGACGCTCCTCATTCTCATACGAGTTGAGCGGAGGCCCGATGATGCCATCTAAATTATACGAAGGCCCTAATGACAATGTCCAACGAACACTCCTTATCCTCGTATGAGTCCAGTGGAGGTCAAGAATTAGAACAAATGAATAATCTTCATCTCCTGCTAACTTTGTCTCATTCTCGGATGAAATTCTTAAAAGCTGAGGACAAGATCGACCGACCTATGGAAATCTATCCCTTGTGACTTAGAAGACTCCTATGGCTAACAGAAAGAAATGAAAATAATTGAGACAACGTGGAGGAGGTTTGTATATATTAAGAAGAAAGAATATTATAAAAGTTGTATTGGCCTCTTATAGAATTAATTCAGCTAAAAGTCAAAGAACACAAAATAGGCCGACCCGCAACTAGCTTTGCCAAAGTCAAGCTTGGGTACAAAAGCAAAAGAAAAAGTCCTAGGCATTGGTGGGAACATCCAACCCTCTTGCTGGGGCTTCAAGTTCTAATTGCACGATCACCATAAGAGGTTGGATGGTTGCCACATCTCGATCGTTGGGTTTTTATCATGCTCTGGTCTAACCTCTACCTCGACACTTGCCTCCCCATCCATGGTGGCCTTGGCTTTATCTCTCCCATCTTCATCATTGGAGTCTAAAAGCCCAAGGTTGATGTCGAGGAAGTGGCCTTGGATTTTTATCTTGCAGTCTGTGAGACACTACAAGTAAGAGTCAAAAGTGAACTTCAACTTAGGGGTGGCAATTGGATCGGGTCGGATCATATACGGATTGGATCAATACGGATCGGATCAGAAATTCATCAACCTAAATCCGACCTGTTATTAATAGATCAAAATTTAATATGAATCCAACCTATTATTAAATAGGTAACCCTATCTGACCTGTTTAACTCATTTATTAAATAGGTTAAATTAGATTAAATGGATTAGATGGGTTAAATAGGTTAAACAGATTGGATTAAATGAGATAAAATAGGTTGAGTATATTTTAAACAGATTAAAATATCTTAAACAGATTAAATAGATTAAACAGATCAGGTTAAATGAGTCAGAAATAAGTTAAACAGATTTTAAATAGATTAAACATGTTAAATGGGTTAAATATGTTATCTGACTCAATCCAACTTGAATATTAAATGCGTTAAACGGATTAAATGGGTTAGATACCTAAATCCGAATCTGATCTAAATATTAAATAGGTTAAATGGGTTGACCTATCTATGATCCAAACTCATTTAGTCTAAATCCAAATTTTTTTATAGCAGGTCGAATATGGATCAGGTTGCTGGGTCGGATCATATTTTGCCAGTCCTACTTCAACTTGATCATCCTGAATTCCTCCAAAGAATGGAATGTCTCAACTGCCACAGCCTTATCAAACTCCAACTTCTTCTCCCATTGGCTTGCCGTGGTATGTAGACCCTCCACCAGATGGACCTCAGCCTGATTTCAAGCTCTAGCAACCTTTACCTCTAGCGACTTGACTTTGGCTTTCAGAGATTGGACTTCCTTTAAGTGATCACCTTCATGGCCATTACCTTGTTAGAGGCCTGGGCAATCTTAGCCTCAGCCTTGGCCTTAGCAGCTTGGGTTCTGGCTTCATCAGAAGTCTATCGAGCCTCCCCTAAGACACCTACAAAATGGTCCATATGGTGGATGAGCTAAAGAAAGAAAAAAAAAGGAAGCTCAGTAAAGAAAAGGAGAAAGAAAAAAGAAGAAAAGGAGGAGCTTCGAATCCACCCAGAAGAGGGAGTCATAGGAGTTCTTAATGCAATATCCCAGACCCTCCATGTTAAAAGCATCAACATCGACCGACGTAATCATGGCCTAAAGAAGATTTATGGGCATGCGGTTATTTGCGAAGCCCGACCTCTGATATTAGGCCCCCTGACCAAGCTAAACGAGGGGCCTTTGAGGATGCACGACAGGAGAGTCGGCTGGTTGTGGAGAAATGTGTACAGAGATCCGAGGGTTGATAAACCTTAGAGTGATGAAGACGCATGCAGAAGGAGGAATTGGTTCCACTAGAGCCAACGATTTGAGAGGAGGGATAAGCTAAGCCTCGGAGGAGGCCTCGCTCATCGGGGTCAGACCACCAGCCGGCATCTGAGAGGCCTCAATAGCATGTTAGGTGAGGACAGCCTTGGCTCGCCCCCACTTAGGTGTAGGAGCCCCAACCAAGGACTTACTTTCTCTTGGTAGTGCGATACAAGGCTTTGATGTTCTCGGACTCATATCTAAAAAATGCGAGTCAGTTGGAGAAAATCAAAGTGAAATGTAAAACAAAGTTGACTTACTCTGAGGATTGGCCGGGCTCAACTTTATATAGCATATCCTCAGAAAGGAGTTTAGGGAGAGGAAGAGCAGCACAGTAGAAAATGATGAGCTTAAAGACCTCCTCCTCGATGTCAGAGAGCACTAGAGCCTTATTTGATGACCTTCGAGGTCGACCCTATGATGTGTCAAAGTCCTAGGGCTGTCTGGTCAAAATAAAGAAATAACACTCCTTCCAATTGTAGATTGAGGAAGGAGCATCTCGAAAGAGGCATCACCCCATTTGAGATGAAGCATACCACCATCTGATCTTCTTAGGGTGTTCCTTAAATAAGAAACACATCCAAAAGAGGTGGATGGTTGGTTCCACGCTGAGGAGGAGGCAACAAGCAATAAAGGCTATTATTAGGCACCATGAGTTCAATGCAACACAACGAAGGGCCATCTAGAAAGTCCTAAAGAGTTCTACAATGAAAAAATGAAGAGATAGTTTGAGGTCAACCTTTAAGGACTCTTCGTAGAGTCCGATCCGATCTCAAGAAGGTAGGCTATCTGATCCCCGAGATCCAGTTTAAATTTGAAAGAATTTCATATTTAAAATGTAGGACCTCCAGATCCTCTTAGGTGAGGATGGAGGCCACTCGAAAAGAGTCGAAGTTGGGCACCTCCTCGACCTTGGATCTCTTCGTGGAATGGCCGACTTCGGATGTAGGGTCCTCATCAGTCGGGTCACCAATGGATGTCCAGATGATAGGGGATGAGCTTGAAATACTCATCCTCTAAAAATTTGAGAGAAATGAGGGAACGAAGAAAACCAACCTAAGAAAGATGACTGAGCAACTCATAGACTAGACTTTAGGGTTGGAGTTCTGAGCTCGGTCACAGTCGAAGATGACTGTAGTTGTCGATGATGATCATAGAAGGATTGCTAGAAATTGCCTAAGCGCTCTACCCCTCTCTCAAAATAGTAGAAGAGTAAAAGTAAAACTGATCTAGAGCAAACAGTGCCTATTTAAAGGAACTCGAATGGCTCCGATTTGGCGACGTTTTGTCTAGCCACCGTCAATATTCACCAAGTAGTAGTGCTCGGTTGGTTGCAGTAGGCTCATGTGGATATGACGATTCGATATGTCAGATGGGCAGATTCAAATCATCAAAGACATCGATTTTTGACATGTGTCGATGCCTTGGAAGACACCTTGAGTACAATAGCACGTCAGTTCGACCTCGAATATCTCGGGCTCATACTCTTTTTGATCGACCTTAGCCCAAGCTCGGGTTCGAGAGTGGGCATCTATTGTAGATCACCACCTTGATCTTGATCGACTGCATCCTCGGCCTCTACCAAGGACTCAGATGGCTCGATATTCAATAGGTACAAAAATAGCAAGAGGTTAGTCTTGGCCGATCTGAAGGAGTCAAATGTGGAACTCCGATCCGACTTACCTATGAAACTATTACCTTATGGGTGGTAGCTCAAATCTCGGCTATGACCAAGGTATTTGAAGGTTGGCCATAACCGATCTGAGGAAGATCAATCATAAAAGATAGCTATCTTGATTGGGAAGGAGTCCGCAACCTCCATGGCTATGGAAAGTCTGGATAAGGAAAGAGATTGCCAAGACCAAATCATGTCATAGACGAAAACTCACAACTGGATCATGGCCGGCTTGATCCGTGCATAATATTGAGGAATTGGTTAGTCCTTTGGGCATGTACGACTCCAATTCTCTCTTTATAGAGGGAAGTGGGGATCTTAAGGTAAGCTTTTGAAAAATCTCTCTCTCTCTCTCTCTTTATTCTCCATCTCCTACTAATTTGAGCATCAGAGGGTAACGCTCTGATCAGGACCTTTTGCAGGTCTTGATCTGGCTCTCGGAGTTCTTCACCTATGCACAGCTCCTCTACTTCGGCAGAGGGGACCGTCTCCAACTATCAGGCACGGGATTTGACAGCAACAGGCTGCATATATTCCTTCTCCAACGTTGGAAGAGCCACCAGCTCTAGTCTGGTAGTGAATGTCCGCTTCATGGCTTCCTTTATTGATTTCAAGTGTGGATGAAGTAATGTTTGGGAATTTAAAAGTAGAGAAAAACCCTGTTTCTCGACCATTTTGCTTTAGTTTCCTCGCCCATTGTTTTTTCTAGAGGGGATTCAGAGTAGGCCAAAATTTGTTATCGTTGGCTGAAATTGGACAAATGCGAGGTGGCCTCTTATGGTGCGGTTCAGCCTAGGTGCCTGGAGATGCAGCTCGGAGCAGCGGATTGGAGAATGGCTTCTCTAGTCACACTATTTCTCAAATAGGAGACGTGATTTATATGGATTGTAGGATATGATTCATGGTAGCCTCCTAAATGGATCATGTTGGAGTTGCGTCAAAGTCAACCCAAGCTGTGATCCAATGTTCACGAGCATGAGTGTATGGCCCAACCGAACCTGAGAATTTAATGGGTTGGCAACGAACTTCTCCAAACTTGGAAAGCTAACGAGAAACGTCCAGGCTTGCCACCTTCATGATGAAAGGAACGCTTTCCTCATCGAGCGCAGAGGAGCCGGTTTCTTCCTTATTGGAATACCATAACCATTCATTTATGTTGTGGCGTTCAAGCTAGTATTCTGTCTCCATTTTAGCGATGTTGCAATTTGAATATGTATTTATAAAGAAAATTAGAGTGCCTGATATATTTTAGCATAAGGGTGACGAGCAATAGAAATTAGGGAAGGAACAATAGTGCATGTTGAGCCCACCAACAAAATTAGTCTTGAAGGCTTCATCAGAGCCATTCACGTCTCACATTGCCATGAAAATGAGTGCAGGCGGTTCTCTCATGTGCTCTCATTTCTTTGAACTCTGTGCAGAATGCTCCTCATGTCAAAATTCTTTGAAGTGTCGATAAAGTGCTCTAATTTTTCAAGCATGGCCATTTATGATTTGGAGCAATGATTATTATAGGACGGGCCTTGCATGATACCATGCGAGTCCTATCCAATGGTTGCTGACACACCATTCACAAATGACCATGATTGGAAGATTGGACCTTTATATTTCCTCTGCCCGAAGTAACCTCTTAATCTTGCGCATCTCCAAAAGTTTCTCCCCATCGATATCTGAGGAGGAATTTGGATGCAGGAAGATTTATCAGCCTAATAACATCTCCTTGGCACACTACAAGAAAAAGATATTTTACAATAAATTTATTTACGATGGTTGATTTATCATCGTAAAAATTATTTATGACGGTAAAAAATCTTCGTAAATAAGATATAAATTTTAATTACTATTTGCAACGGTAATCAAATTTTGTAGTAAAAAATAGAGTTTTTACGACGGCAATACACCGTGATAAATAATCTACGATTTTTATC
>KE505340.1:220970-238495 GCA_000441515.1 Elaeis oleifera | reverse complement strand
CATATATATATTATATATATATATATATATATATGTTCGTAGATTCCAATTTTTTAGATTATTTTGATGATTAGATCATAATAAATAGAGTATTATAGTAGTAAAATCATTCCATCTGATATCTATTTAATGATTAAGTTAAGAATTATTAAAAAATTTTAACTTTAAATATTTTTTATAATATAAATTTTGTTCAATGATTTGAATCATGATATACTTTCATTTATTTTGAATTTAAGTAGGCCATCTTAACCGTACTCTCCATAGAATTTTAGCTCTACATATTATAGCTGATAATATATATATATATATATATAGAGAGAGAGATATATATATATATATATATTAAAATTGTTGGCATATTGAACCAGCCCCAAGATACGTAGCATCATCATATGAGATCAAAGGGATATCAATCTCAAAGCATCAAATTCCAACAGATCAGTTTATCGATAAGCATATTTAAGTTCGTATTTTATCGATTTGAATAAGAGACACCCTAATATTCTATGTACGGAGTGACAAATCTTAGCTGATAAAAGAATATTCAGGTCGGATATTTACCTACCTAAATCGCGATGCCTCTTATATTCAGGATGATTATTATGACTAGTTTCTATTTCATACCGATCATCTACCAAAGTAAACTATTATATTGACAGACTTAATCGTTCTGCAAACGTTCGCAGTGGTTTCTACAACCAAACCATAGCTGGCCACGATCTCATGTACGGTTGGCAGATACAGTCAGGTATAATCTCATATCCAGCTCATATGTACAGCTGTGCGTCAGTTCACTTATAGGTGGCTCTCTAACCGTCTAATAAACTCCTCTAATGATCTAACAAACTCTGGAATGACCTCCTCAACATCTCTATTAATAGAGAGCCAGGGATCCTCCATCGGTTAGTTTGGCGCTCTAAAAATAGGGGAGATTCTGTCAGTAGGAAACTAGGTTAAAATCTTGGCTTCTACTTAGTCCTCCTCCAGTTTCATTCGATCTCTCCTACTCTCTCACTTTTTTCTATCTCTTTTCTCAAGGCTTGAATTGACTTAAGCATCGGAGAGTCAAAAATCGAAAGATCCCCATACGGTTCCTTGACTAGTTTTGCAGATTTGAGGAGCTACCACCAAATCACGATGATTGCTCCAGCCCAGCCTTATTTGATCTGTCCTACTCTAGATTTTGAGCCTTGCAATAACAGATTGATACTAGAGAAAGGGCCGCTCTAATTTTTTTACGAAAACATGGTCAAAGCATGAGCTCAGCATCTTTTTCCCTCTGCTCTAGAAGAAGGAGCACCTGAGGTGCTACCACAACAACTAATTACTGTTGATCCTCAACAGTTTAGCTTCCTTATTCAATAGGTTCAAGTTCTGACAGTAGCTGTTCAATAGCTTCAAAAGAAGGAGGAGCAATAGCCAAAGGAAGCTCCCTCTCTAAATACCTTATTCAGCATAGCCCTCAATCAGTTCATCAAAATGAACACTATATTGATGAGGCTGACAGTGAGTTTGCCCTCAGTACTCTGAAAGTTCAAAGAGGGGTGATCTGGAACACAAGGTCCTAGATCTTAAAAGATGTTTGATGAAGATCTAGATAGAAGGTCGATCTTAGAATAAAATAGTTTCAATCTTTGATCTCCTTTTCATATGAGATTTTGCATGAACCGATCTCAAATCGATTCAAGATGCCCACCATTGAGTCTTTGATGGCTCTGCTAGTCCAATAGATTATATTGAGGTTTATAGAGCCTTCATGACATTATAAGGGACTTTCGATGTCCTATTATACATTGCTTTCTTACGACCCTTAAGAAGGCAGTGAGGGTGTGGTTTTTCAAACTCCCGTAAAGATCCATCTCTTCTTTTGAGTAGTTCGAGAGGCTGTTCATCATCTATTTTGGTACTAATCGATTTTATTTGAGGTATGTGGATAGTATTTTCTCTATTCAGCAATAGGAGGGAGAGGATCTCTGAAAGTATGTGGCTCATTTCAATGCAGCCATCTTGGAAGTAAAAAAATTCATTGAATCAGTTGTCATGTCTGCTTTGAAAAGGAGATTTCGGAGCAACCTTCTGATCTTTTCTCTAAATAAGAACTTTTTGAATACTTATGACTAGATGCTCGATCGGGTGTGTAAGTACGCTCAGGCTGAGGAGGAGAAAATATCTTAAGGCAGGTAAGAAAGGACAAAAATGGAAGAAATGATCGAGAGAGAATAATGAAGTACAGTAGACTGAAAACTCAAATCGACCTCAGAAAATTTGAGGTCAAGAAGTCCACCTCGACGCTTTGATTCTTATGCTCCTCTATCCACCCCCGAGCTCATATTCTGATGGAATTAAAGGAGCAAGCTATCTCCAAAGGCCTAATCCTTTGAAGGCTCTTCCAGAGAAGAGAGACAAGCAAAAATACTGTCGCTTCCATCGAGACCATGGTCATGATACTGAGGAATGCAGGTAGCTACGAGATGAGATAGAAGCCTTGGTGCCTCCAGGCTATCTTGATAAATATGTCAGATCGGCCAAAATCATGGAGTACAGACCTCCAGTAGAAGAAACTTTTGAGAACCACAACTGACCGACTGCTGGTGTTATCAACATGATATCCGACGTCCTACCTAGAACTGATGACCCATCTCCCAAGAGGTAGAAAACTGAAGATGTTATTTATTTTTAAGAATAATATAAAAGTGATCTAAACCCTCATAATGATGCTGTTGTCGTCTTTATGATGATAGTAAAGTATGATGTAAAATTTTTTTTGTTGATAATGAAATATCTACTGATGTGTTGTTCTATGATGCTTTCTCAAAAATGAACCTGACCGAGTAGCTTAGGTAGGTCGGTACTCTTCTCGTCATGTTCTTAGAAATCAAGTGACAGTCGAGAGAGAAATTACTCTGTCGGTTTCAGCAGGACAGGAGCCAAAGTAGTCAACGGTGCAACTCACTTTTCTGATGGTCAGAGTCCTATCTGCTTATAATGCTATTCTCAACCGACCTGGTCTTAATGCTCTTAAAGCCATTGTTTTTACCTACCATCTACTGGTGAGTTTCCTGACTAAGGAAGGAATTGAAGAAATGCATGGCGACCAAACGGTGGCTCGACAGTATTTTATAATTTCTACTGAAATAAAACAGTCCGTGAAAACTATGCCAGTTAACATACCGGATGCATTGGATGAGCTCAAAAAAGTTCGAGATGAACCGGTAGAAAAGCTTGAAGCCATTCCTTTGAAAATGATCCAGAGCCATTCCTTTAAAAAATGATCCAAGAAAATGGTTCAGATTGGTATAAACCTCAAGTCTAGTTTAAGGGATAAAATGATCAAATTTTTATGGATAAATACTGACATCTTTACTTAGTCGGCTTCTGATATGCCTAGCATCCCTATCGATGTGATTATTCATAAACTAAATATGGATCTAAATTTCAAGCTGACTCAGTAGAAGAAAAGAAGTTTCGCTCCAGAAAGACAAAAAACCATCGATGAGGAAGTTGACAAATTTTTAAAAGCGAGATTCATCAGGGAAGCTTATTATTCAAAATGGATAGCCAATATTATTATGGTCAAGAAGGCTAATGGCAAATAGAGGATATGCATCTACTATAAAGATCTTAATAAAACATGTCTGAAGGATAATTTTTTCTATCGAAAATTGATCAGTTAGTAAATACCATCTCGGATCATAAGCTTCTCTACTTTATGGATGCTTTCTCAGGCTATAATCAGATCAAAATGGCTCTAGAATATGAAGAGAATACTGCCTTCATCATTGAAAGAGATTTGTATTATTATAAAATGATGTCTTTTGATCTTAAAATTATAGGTGCCACGTTCCAATGCCTCATCAATAAAATTTTCAAGCAATAAATTGATCGAAATATGGAGGTCTATGTTGATGACATAATAGTAAAGAGCACCGAAGAGGACCAGCATATTACTGACCTAAAAGAATATTTGGAGAACTTAGAAAGCACCGAATGAAGCTCAATCCTAACAAATGCACCTTTGAAATTGGCTCAGGTAAATTCCTTGGCTTTCTTATTAATCAAAGAGAAATAAAAGTAAATCTTGAAAAGATTCAAGTACTATTGGAAATGAAGTGCCTGACCTCCATAATAAAAATCCGGCAACTCACAGGACAGGTAGCAGGCCTTAGCCAATTTGTTTTAGGTCAGCTAAAAGATGCCTTCCATTCTTCAAAATATTAAGAAATATTAAGAATTTCAGCTGGACAGAAGAATGCCAGACTACTTTTGAAGATCTTAAGAATATCTTGGCTCTCTGCCTCTTCTTTCCAAGCCGGTTGAAGGTGAAGAACTATATATGTATATTTTCATCTCATCTTATGCAATCAGCTCGATTCTTATTCAAAAAAAATGGGCATTCAAAGGCCTATCTACTACACCAGTAAATTACTGCGAGATATAGAGATCCGATATAAAAAGATCGAAAAGATGATATATGTTTTGATCATGATGGTCGGAGACTCAGACCTTACTTCTAAGCTCATACCGTTGCAGTATTGACAGACCAGCCGCTCAGATCAATATTATAAAGAGTTGATACTTCAAGTCGGATCGCCAAATGGGCTATTGAACTTAGTAAATTTAATATCCACTACTGATCTCGAACTACAGTTAAAGGTCAGGTACTAGCTGATTTTGTTATAAAATGCACTGTCCCTGATGATTGATCAATCTCGGTAAGTCCTAAAAGTGATGATTCATTCTAGATCTTATATATGGATGGAGCCTCAAATTCTCAAAAAAATGGTACCAGTTTGATTCTGGCCAGTCCTGAAGGGTTCATAACTAAGCAGGTCCTAAGGTTCAATTTTAATACTTCCAATAATGTTGCTGAATATGGAGCCCTAACGATGGATCTCAAGATGGCAAAAGAACTCAGGGTCAAAATGTTAAAGATTTTTACCGACTCACAACTTGTCGTCGGCCAAGTACGGGGTCAATTTGAAGCCAAAAATTCTACAATGGCTCGTTATCTGTAGAATGTCAAGGAGCTATCCAAAGATTTTGAAGAGCTTGAAGTGCTCCAAATTTCAAGATCGAAAAATATCTAGACTGACGCTCTATCGCACCTTACCACTTCAGATTTTTTCGAACTAAATCAAAGGTAATGATTGAACAGTTGGATAGGCTTAGTATTGAGGTGCTCTCTATATTTCAGGTCAATCATGAGCTGAGTTGGATTGATCTCCTCGTAGATTATATATCTAAAAAATTCTACCCAATGATCTGATCAAGACCAGAAGTATTAAAAGACAAGCCCCATGGTACGTTCTTCAAGAAGATCATCTATATAAAAGTCTTATTCTCTTCCTTTATTCTGGTGTTTGATACCATCTAAAGCAGACTACATGCTCCGAGAAGTGCATGAAGGGATATATGAAAATCATCTAGGGGGCAGGTCGCTTATTATAAAGTAATCCGATAAGATTACCACTAGCTAACTATTCAAAAGGATGCAACTGATTATGTCAATAAGTACGACTAATGCTAGAGGTATGCTAACATCCAACATCAATCTGCTGCTGAATTTATTTTTATTACTACCCCTTGGCCCTTTGCAATTTGGAGAATGGATATACTAGGGCCTTTTCTAGTAGCGGGAGGCCAAAAGAAATTTCTGATGGTAGCCATTGATTATTTTATAAAATGGGTTGAGGCAGAATTTTTAGCCCAAATCATAGAAAAAGATACAGAATTTTATCTAAAAATCTATAATATGCCAGTTTGGTTTACGTCGGATCATTATCACTGATAATGGCCAGCAGTTTGATAATTTTAAGTTCAAAAATTTTGCTTGAAGTTTCATATTGATTACAGACTTACTTCTGTTGAACATCCATAGTCAAATAGTGAAGTTAAAGTAATCAATAGAACTATCCTTCAAAGTTTGAAGATAAGGCTCACTGAAGTAAAAGGGTTATGGGCTGAAGAGCTACACAGTATACTATAGGCATTCCACACCACGTATCGGATTCTAATAGAAGAAACTCCTTTCAGGCTTACCTACAGGGCCGAAGCTATGATTTTAGTTAAGATTGAACTATCATCTGATAGAGTCAGAAATTTTCATGAGACAACCAATTTTGACCGATTGAGGACCGACTTAGATCTTCTTGACGAAGTTAGAGAACAAGTCCATATCAGAATGACGGCCTATAAGCAGAGAATTGCTAAGTATTATAATGTCCAGATAAAATCGAAGTCATTTCAGAAGGGTGATCTCATCTTGAGACGAGTAGAAATTTTGAAGCCTATCGAACAAGACAAACTAGCTCCCAATTGGGATGGATCTTATCGAATCACTAATGTAATTCGCCCAAGAGCTTATAGAATTAAAATTTAGATGAATTTATTATTTTCATACTTGAAATTTTGAAAATCTTAAAAATATTATCAATAAAATATTCTAACAAGCTCTTTCTTGTATATCATATTTCTCTATTTATCGAGATTCGATCCTCAGACTGGTGAAGCCCCGAGAGGCATGAATGGAGATAAGATCTCCTAAACCCAATCTCTGAATTGGTAAAGCTCCAAAGGATATAAATATTAATTTAGATTTCAATTTGATAAAGCTCTGAAAGGTAGAAATATTAAATCAAATTTTAGTTCGGTACTGTCCCAAAGGGTATAAATATTAATCTAGATTTTAGTCTGACACAGCCCCGAAGGGTGCAAACATTAATCTAAATTTCAGTCTGATAAAGTCCAAAAGGGAACAAATATTAATTTAGATTTCAGTCCGGTAAAGCTTCAAAGAGCACAAATATTAATCCAAATTTCAGTCCAATAGAGCTTCAAAGGGCATAAATATTGGTTCAGATTTCAGTCAGTTACAGCTCGAAGGGCACCGATATTACTCCGAAGGGTTTGATCCCCCATCAACCAATCAGTCTTATGTCGGTCGCAAGATCGAAGTGATCTTACATAAGTCTCGAATCGGTATGATACTATATTGATCTCTGGAGTGAGATTGTCTTTGGATTCTTCAGAAATATCAATCTCTGGGTCAAATCTTGAACCTGATCCATTTAAGATCATACAAATAAAGTACATTTGAACCTTGATCTTTAATTAATTAATAACTAGTAAGATTAAAGTTACCAATTTTCAGTTCTGTTGAACTAAAATATATGTAATTATTTTATTCTGGCAAGCTATGAAATTTACTGGAACATGCATACCAAATTATGATGCCTGAGAAATATTTCTTGCATTGATGTAAAAAGAAATACAAAAGGAAAAATCCAAATCAGATTTATATATTCCAAAAAAGGAGACGACCTGTATCAAGTCAATACATCCCAAAAGAAAGAAAATCTTTACCAGATGATTACTGGTGCATTGGAATCCTTCTTGATTGATTCATCTTTAGTCTGCTCTGACTCCTCAGCAACATCAATGGTAATTGGCTCTGCGACTGTAGTAGACTCTGATTTCTTGACGGCCTCGGGGACCTTAGTCTCGACTGAAGGCACAGCCGATATAGGCTCCACGATGATGGCCTCAGTTATACTCACTTTGGTAAACTCCCGACCTGACTCCTTAGCTAGCTCCTCTACTGCTTCAGTGTGTGGCTCGAGATTCTCCTTTATGCCCGTCTCAACAGCCACCTTCGGAGTGACCTTAGAGATATCTACCTCAAGATATAATTTTTTGATTAAATTGTGGCACTGACTGAATGCATAATCATATGCACCCTTAGAGCTCTCAGATACTTCCTCTTCAAATTCTTCGAAAGTCTTATATAATTTAATTGCCCTTGCCATTTTATCTTGCTCCTATTTGAGCTACTTTTTAAGCGCTTCAATGGCCTTTCCATGAGCTTCATTGGCCTTCTCTGCCTCTTTAAGCCTCGACCCCAATTTTTGTTCTCTTTGACTTGGGTGTGCAACTTGAAAACCTTCTTCTCTTGTTTATTATATTTCGGCTGAAGGTCTAAAAGATTTTAATTCTTCTCCTTTAGCAACTTCAACTTCTCGTTAAGTTGATTTTTGAGTCCTACCATGAGTTCGGACTCCTTCTTCTTCTTCTCTTGGAGAATCAGCAAGTTGGCATCCATGGCCTCCTTATTTGTCAGCAAATAGGCTACATTTTCATACATGACCTTGAGATTGACAGCAATCTATGAGGCAAAGTTTCAGCTCGTTCACTCACTGACCAAAAAAATAGAGAAAATAAAAAAAAGAAGTGGTGAGGAGACTCACGTACATGAGATGCTCGAAAGCATGATTGGCAGTCTCTTCTGGTTTGTTCTTCCGATAGGCCTCCAGGTCAACAATTAGAAGCATCGATTCAAAAAGGTTGTGACCCAACTGGGCTTGCTCTAAAAGAGACATCCACCCCACAGCATCTCCCTCAGTCAAAGTAGATGGGGCAGTGGTTGGCTTGTGTTCTTGGTCCTTGGAAAGTGGCGCAGGCCAGTTATTATCCTTCTTTCTCACCTCGATTGATTGATGAGGTGGAGGCTCAATTGATACCCCCCAAGGAGTATTTTAGGGACCTCAAGGAGTATCGTTTCTCCCCAAACTAGTCAGAAAGGAAGTGGCAAAAGATCGGAATGATGCTTGGGTAGGAAGAAGATCTGCACCTTTGGCTCTTTTGGTATAAGATCAGTGTCAGATGGTTTTGATTGGTCCTTTCTTTCCTTTCCTCTAGTCTATCTGGATTAAACCTCATTTCTGCATCAAGAGAGTTGTGCAGTCAAGAAAAGATATATGATACAAAAGAAGAAAGCAAGGTAGGAGAAAATATTTTGGTCTTACCCCGAGGAAAGTACAGATTGATGCTAACATCATATAATGCCTAATCAGTAATCAGGGAAGATATCTTGCGCATTCTGGTGGTAATCAGGGCTGAATGAGCCACCTCATTTTCGGAGAGAATTTCATCATTGGAATTATGCCTGATGTCCGAACACCCCCAAGAAGTCCTAAAACATCAGAAAATGGGAGTCTGGACAAGAAAAATGACCTTTCCAACCGTGAATTGAAGAAGGAAGACTAAATCTAAATTTTTAATTTTTCGAGGTGAGAAGTACCACCAACTCTTCTTACTCGGATGCCTTTTCAAAATGATCAGAGACCTAAACAAGGAGATTCTAAGTTCTATATGGAGAAATTTACACAAAATTATAAGCACTATGATCATCCTGATAGCATTCGGAGTTATTTGGATAGGATGAATCCTATAGAAATAAAAAACGTTACTAAAAAAATGGTGCAATGGAAATCACAGACCAGATCAGAGGGCTTCATCATAGAAGGCAATGCAACCCTCAGGGGGCTCAGAAACTCGATCTTTCGGATCCAGTGCCAACATCTCATACTCATTGGGTACATCATATTTCTCTCTAAGGTTCATGAGATTCTCCTCGATCAAAATCGATCCCTTCATTTCAGGTCGAGATAGTCTATGAGACCACGCATAGGAGATTCTGCACTATGGTCCGGACTCTTTTTACCGATAGGACCTATATCAAGGTTCTCCTGGGATGAACTCTCTACCTCAATAGCCAATAGGGGCTGAGTCGACCTAATCTGGGGGTCATCTACAATCTTCTTCCCTTTTCTCCCTCTGATAAGAATATTCTCCTTAAGAGATTTTCTAAAAGTAGATGAAAGGGATCGAATGGAAAGAAGTGTAAAGAGAAGAAAGAAGCAAAAAAAATCTATTCGGTGACTCAAATAAAATCAAGATGAGAAGGTCGATACCTAAAGCTAGTAGACGAAATCCCTTTCGAAAATGAGAAAAAAGATCTTTCTTCTCCGATTCCGGTAAGCTCTCTCCAATGGCCTCCCTTTGATGGATGTTGAAGGTAGGAAGACTTCGAGAGAAAAGATAATCCGGCAGAGCCTCCGCAGGAAAAATAGCGGAATTAAACAGTGACGGGGCAAAGACCTTTTATAAGCAAACCAATGATCCAGATTAACTGGCCCCATGGCCGATTTATGATGCATGGCGCTAATCCAGGAGCCTTGTCAGGTGGCGGTTAGGCGTACCCCTTCTGGTGCTGCCACTACAATTTGATCCGTGGCTGAGTCGATGGGCTATTCTGACATGGATAATTGGCGTGTCCCCATTGGATATTTTCAAAAATACCTTTCCAGGCAATCATGGTGAAAAAAGATGGCGAATCATTTTCTAAAATCAAATCGCTTCATTTTTCAATCAAATAATTAATTTGATATTCTCGAGGACTAGCGCATCTATTTCAAGTGATGACAATACCAGTCCAAAAAATTTTGAGATAAAATATAGAGATAAAATCTCCTGATCGGTAAAAATTGAATCAAAAAGTAAATATAGAGATAAGATCTTCTGGTCGATGAAAATTCGATCAAAAAGCAAATATGGAGATAAGATCTCCTAGTCGGTAAAAATCAAGCTAAAAAGCAAATATGGAGATAAGATCTTCTGGTCGATAAAATTAGATCAAAAGTAAGTATGAAGATAAGATTTCTTGATCGATAAAATCGAATCAAAAGTAATATGGAGATAAGATCTTCTGGTTAGTAAAAATTGAGCCAAAAAGCAAGATGGAGATAAGATCTCTTGGTCGGTAAAAATCGAGCCAAATGGCAAATACGGAGATAAGATCTCATGATCGATGAAAATCAGATCAGAAAGTAACTAAGGAGATAATATTTCTGATCGATAAAATCGAACCAAAGATAAATACGGAGATAAGATCTTTGATCGGTGAAAATCAAATCAAAAAATAAGTATGGAGATAAGATCTCTTGATCGATAAAAATCGGATCGAAAATCAAATACGGAGATAAGATCTCCTGATTGATAAAAATAGAATCAAAAAGCAAATATAAAGATAAGATCTCCTGGTCAGTGGAGATAAGATCTCTTGATCGTTAAAAATTGGATCAAACTGTAAATATGGAGATAAGATTTTTTGATCGATGAAAATCGGATCAAAAAATAAGTATGGAGATAAGATCTTCTGATCGATAAAAACTGAACCAAAAGGCAAGTATGAAGATAAGATCTTCTGATCGATAAACATCGAGCCAAAAAATAAATATGGAGATAAGATCTCTTAACCAGTGAAAATCGGATCAAAAGCAAATATGGAGATAAGATCTTCCGATCGATAAAAATCGAATCAAAAGATAAATATGGAGATAAGATCTCCTGATCGATGAAAATTGAGCCAAAAAGTAAATACAGAGATAAAATTTTCTGATCGGTAAAATTCGATCTCAGTGGCAAATATTTTTCAAACTGGTGAAATCCAATCTACAGAGTAAATATGAAGATACTTCTATTTCCTAATTCAATCAAAAATTATCACTTCGGACGTAGGAAGTGAGGGGCAAAATGTTGGTGCATTAAACCAGCTCCAAGACACGCGGCATTATCATATGAGATCAAAGAGATATCAATCTCAAAGCACTAGTATTTTACCAACCTGAATAAGAGACACCATAATATTCTATGTACAGGATGACAAGTTTCAATTGATAAAGAAATATTTAGGTCGGATATTTATCGATCTAAATCACGATGCCTCTTATATCCAGGATGATTATTATGATTAGTCTCTATTTTACTCCGATCGTCTACCGAAGTGAACTATTATATTGATAGACTTAATCGTTCCGCGAACGCTCGCGGTGATTTCTGCAACCAAGCTATAGCTGGCCACGATCTCATATACGGTTGGCAGATACAGTCAGATCTAATCTCATATCCAGCTCATATGCACAGCTGTGCACTAGCTCACTTTCAGATGGCTCTCTAATCACCTAACAAATTCCTCTAATAACTTAACAAACTGGAACGGTCTCTTCAACCCTCTATAAATAGAGAGTTAGGGATCTTCAATCGGTAAGTTCTGTTATCTAAAATTAGGGGAGACTCTGTCAGTAAAAATTAGATCAGAATCTTGGCTTTATCCAGTCCTCCTCCAGTTCCATTCGATCTCTCCTGCTCTCCTATTCTTTCACATCTATTCTCAAGGTTTGAACTGATTTAAGCATCAGAAGGTCAAGTATCGGAGAGTCTTCATTCGATTTCTTGAGTGATTTTATAAATTTAAGGAGCCTTCACTGAATCACGATGGTTGCTTCAATTCAGTCTCCTTTGATCTGTTCTATTTTAGATTTTGAACTTTGCAGTAGCAAAAATATTATATAATATTTTTTTTGGTGATGGATTGAGCAGTAGTGTCCCGTGCTTGCTATTACTCGTCGTGCAGCCATCCCGTGAAGCCGATGAATCCTTTAGCAAAAAAAAACGGTGAATCAATTAATTAAACCGGTCGTGTCAGCTAAATGGGTTTGGATTCACTCCTGATCAGATAAGGGGATATTTAAGATCTCACATCTAGTCACATGAAAATAGTTACGGAACCAGAAACCCTAGGCAAGAAAGTCTATGAGTAGCTTGGATCAGAGGGACTGCAGTCTTAGCAAGGACTTCTACGGATACTCCGATGGATCATGCTTTTGCACGGAGAGGTTCGCTACCTTTGTCCGCGAGCAAACAGAGGAAGAAATTATAGCGGCCAGCTTTCGCCCTCACGTACGATTTTTTTTTTGAATAGAAAAGACTTTCGACTCCGAATACATGCATGCTATCATATCCAGTACATCACGCCTGATGTCAACTAATGCACCCTTTGATTTGATATTTGGATTTAGTATGTGTACAAAAAAAAAAAAGCTTAATAACTCATTTGTCAAATATACAAATGAAAGTACCCTGTATTTTATTAGTAAATGGGCAGTATAAAGTAGGGAAAGCAGGATGATAGGCCAAGGATGCAATTCTAGTTTCCCCAGCCTGTTTATGTCCTTGCACCAGATGCTTTTGTAATTAAACCCAAACTTATCTATTTATTAAATGGGTCCATTAACCTAACCAATTTATAAACCAATTTCATCTTAGTTGATGGGCACTATTTTATGGATTTTTTTTATGGAAGAGATACTGTAATACCCGGAACCAGTTCACACACACAAATCATGCACAGCTTCTAAAGCCCCGAAAAGGGGGGGAAAAAAAAGCCGCACGTGTTGGAAACTCATTGGAAATCATGGAAGTATATGTAGAACTCGAGTTCTCTTACGATCAGAAAATCAAAATTATTCAAAAATTTGAGTAAAAATTGAACTAAAACTCTTCCTTGTGAGGTTTATTTAAAGGCCTCCACTCCATTAATTCTTTCTCATCGAAAAATCATCGATGTTCTTTGCTCTTTTTCTCTCCATTTTCTTCTTGATTTGCCGATGGTTAATCTTGATTTGGCCATCAGAAATTGAACTAGTTTCCATTAAAGATCAGATAAATCATCTAAGCTTCTTCCCCTTAATCTTATAGTTATTAAAGCTTAGATTTTAACGCACTGAGAATTTTCCTCAAAAGTCTGATTCTGCTTTCCCCTATTTCTACCACATGTTTTGCCTAGTTTTCCACCGCTGGTTGGCCATTGTCGGTCACCGGACCTGAGTCAAAGATGCCGCCGTGGACTGCCCCTCTGGCCACGAGCACCATCGGATAGGGGGAGGCCATCCTAGCCTGGGAACAAGGAGAGCAAGAGCTCCTCTGTTCCGTGATAGAAGAAGAGAAGAAGAGGACGCGGATCCTCTCTTCTGTGGAAAAAAAGAAGAGAAAATAAAAAAAAAGAGAAACAATTTCTCTCTCTTCCTTCTCTGAAATTTGTTCCCCAATTTCTCTGTTTAGAAAGTTTCAATTTTCTCTCTCTACCTTCTCTATAAATTTTCTCTCTCTAAAATTATTTTTTTTTTGAAATTTTTTCTCTATAATTGATTCAATAATTTTTTTTAATGATTTTAATCTGATCTCAATAAAGAGAATCCTAATCATGATCGTCGGATAGCATGTTGGCGCCCACCTTAACCTGATCTAAATATCATTAGATTTGATTATTTACTATTTTTATTAAATTATCTATATACTAATTCAATTATGACTTGATTGAATCACCTTGATTAGATCGATTGAAATGTCGGGCAATGTTGTCTGACTGATCATGTTCCACCTTATCGATTTTTTCTCCTCTGATATTCTGTCTCTATGTGATTTATAAATCTAGTGAATTCGTAAGACACACCTGATTTTTGATTTAATCCTAAGTGAGATTTTGATTAGTCATAAATTAGAATTAATATAAAATATAATTTTAAATAATAGATTTAGAAGAATCTTCTCAAAGTTAATCGATCTGTTCGTTCAATAATTTACAAAAGATAAGTAATGAACCATCTTCTCGAGATATTTTATAATTTATTCTGAAAGTAATAATTATTCTTTGAATTATGCATGATTTATAAAATTATACTTTAAATTATAAGTGATTTGAAAAAATTGATATTTGTGAAATAATATCGTTTATTGATTATGCATATGTTCAGTGAAAATTATGATATCTATATATTATGTTACAAAAATATTTTGATACGGATCGAATTTATACTCGATCTCAGTCTAATTATGTTTCAGTGGGCTTTGTCAATGGACATTATACGTTGATAATCAGTGGATCCCATCAATGAAAATTATACATTGGTAATCAGTGAACCCCACCAATAGGAATTATATGTTGGTACTTAGTAAACTATGCTAGTGGAGATTGTGTATTGGTATTCAGTGGATCTTACTAATAGGAGTTTTGCACTAGTATTTAATAGACCCTACCAATGGAGATTAAACATTGATCATAGTCAAAGACTATTGAGTTATGTATATTTTGATTTGAATCGAATTTATGATTCATTTATATATGAATATTTGAAAGAATTTGATTTACAATAAATTAGTATGAAATATGTTCTTATATTTATTCATGATATTATTTTTGAATATTATATAATATTTGAAATATCTAGTTGAGATATTCATTACTTACTAGGCTATCGAGATCATTATCCTTCTCTTTTATTTTTTAGATTCAAATTCTAAATTACGGATATAGATACTATTTTGGAAGTGAGCTAGAAGCGAGAGACAACAACATAGATTTATTATTATGTTTTCATAGGATTTCTATTTAAGGTATAATTGATGTAAGATTTTTGAATATTATTAAAATTTTGTGAGAGACTAAAATTGATTTTGGTTAGTTAAATTTTGGATTAAATTTATTATGAATTCTGTTATGATGCTATATTAATATCATTTTTGAAATGCCTTGCATACTTGTAGAGAAAATTTTTTATAACTATGCGGCCATTGCCGCAACCTTCGGTCGGCTTGCAATCTTGAGTCGGGGGCATGACAGATCTAAAGTTTAAATCATGATTATAATACCCTACTACTGTATGGCCTAACCCATTTGCAATTTGAATATGCTATTTCTCCCCCTTAATTGTAATACCGCAAACCAATTAGAACATAGCTGCATGAATTTTAAAATGACAGAAAAAAAAGAAGAAAGAGAATAGAGAGAAGACTCAATGAGAGTCTTCTCTTCCATTGGACTTTTAATTGAAGTCAAAATTAGATGCCAAGAGAGAGCCAACTCCTTCTCTCTTGATGTCTATTTAAAGGAACCAAGTCTCTTGTGAAATCCCCCACCAGCAGCCACCATTCATCATCAAGAGAAGTCTTTTTCCTCTCTTCTTCTTCTTATTCTGAGATTTTTCTTCAAATCCATCGGAATCATGTTCAAACATCACTAGAGATAAGGTAAAAATTCTTCTCATTATCTTCTCCTTCCTTGGCCACCAAACCCTAGTCTTCGGTCAGCAATCGTCAGGTTTCTCTTAAGAAAATCCCTCCCTAATTTTGGTTTAGCTTTCCACCATTTTCTTTTGATTTTTTGACACCAAAGGTCGTTGCCAACCGTCAGTCTAGGATCCATGGCTGCATTATCGTAGCCCTAGCCATCACCGACTAGAGCCATGCCGACGATAACCCACTGTTTCGAGATTTAAAGGGGAGAAACAAATCTCCTGTTTCTGTCTCACCGTGGAACCAAAAGAAGAAGACAAAGAAAAAAAAGAAAAATGAAAAGAAAAAAAAGAAGAAAAAAGAAGAGAATATTTCTCTCTCTTCTCTCTTCCCACTTTCTCTCTCCATTTTTCTCTTTAGTTCTTTTTTACTTTCTCTCTAGAAGTTTCATTCTCTCTAGAATTATTTTCTTTGTGAAACTTATCTCTCTAAGATTGATCGAGCAAAGAACTTTTTTTGATAATTTTGATCCAGCTTGGTTAAGGATCTTGGTCCACGATCATCGGATGGTGTACTAGCATCCATCTTGATCGGATCCGGATACTATTAGATTTGATCTATTTGATCTCTATGGAGTCAATTGTATCTTAATTTGATCTTGATTAAATAGAGTTATCTGATTGAACTGATCTTTGATCGCCAAGCACCATGTTGACCTTCATCCTGACTCTTATTGAATATTACTGATATGATCATCTTCAATCTCTATTGAACCACTTGTATCCTAATCTGATATTGATTGGACAAAATTAACATGATTGGATAGACCCAGACTGTTGGATATGATAACCATTCAATCCTGTCATTCTTAATTATCTATATTCTTCCTAATTAGTGGACTCAATTTTGTATAGGAGTATAGTCATCTCGATAAAAAGATATCCAACAGTTGGATATTGCGATATATATGATTTATGAATTGAAGATTTTGAAAATTTTTTTTAAAATTATATGGATTTGTTGGAGTAAGTATGAGATAAGTAATGCTATACTTTTTCTAAATTTATCGATAAATTTAAATATTTTTATATTAAATTATTCATGATTTATGAATCTGATGTATGTCTTTTACAATGATATAACTTACCAAATAGATGTTTTAAAAAAATACTGGCATCTACAAGTGCAGCACAGGATGCATTGATGGCACATAGAAGCTAGAAACATTTATCAAGAAATTTTCATCATTGGAAACATTTATCGAATATCTACTTCCTATGGTACTGAGTAGGCAATGCAGAACAAACCCACAAAACCCTTTAATGAAAGTATTCTTACAATGCAAATGAGAAAGAGGACTTCTTACGGGTTGATTAACAACTTCTAGTGGTCTTGGCTTGTCTAGAAGGAATAGTCAAGTATGCTACTATGGCCAATTTTCTCACATATTTTTAAGTGAATAACACATATCTGAAAATAAGCACTAAAGAGATACCCAGTACTAGAAAATAAAGGATACAGCACCATCATCACCAACCTGTAATACAAGAAATGATTGATGTTAGCAGAAGGAGAAACAAAAGTCAATATAACTTTACAAGCATATAATTTTTTTGATACAGTCAAGTATTTATATCTTTACAAATATATTCCACAGCAACAGCTTTCAAAGATGCAAGCACAGAAGGATGCAAACCCCAGTCCCAATGCAAAAATAAAATAAAAAGAAAGAAGAACAGGTTTTTTTTGGGGGGGGGCGGTGCCGGGAGGGGTGGTGGCGCTGTGATAGGCCGTGGGAGGGCGGAGGGAGGAGAGGATGTGGTTGCTGGGAGGGA
>KE505340.1:122029-133912 GCA_000441515.1 Elaeis oleifera | reverse complement strand
TTGGAAAAATCGAAAATAACTGGTGATAATAAACATTTGCTGCTATAAGAACTAGCAATGAATATATCATAATTACAAAAAAACAAAACAAAAAAACTCTCAAAACTTTACGAATCATTTCCAGACCGACTCCCTCTATTTTTGAACCAAGTCGTTTGTGAAAAGAAAAAAAGCCCAGGAAGGCAATAGACAAAAGAATCTTAACGTCGCTATGTCATTCCCGAGCCGCCACGCGTGAACCGCCAACGGCTACGATTCCGCGACGCCTCCAACCCCTTATCATACTAAAGTGCCGCCATCGTCGGCGGAGGTGGTGGTGGGGATGGCGGCGGAGGAGACCGCTCCGCCCTTTCCTCGCGCTCCAGATCCGGTTCCCCGCCCGAATTCCCGCCGCGATGGAGCCTCAGATCCCTGCTTAGAAGCCTCGTAAGCACCTGCATGCGGCTTCCTGGCGACTTCGTACCCTGCACCCCGGCATTCCCAACCCTAATCCTGACTCTATCTCTTCTTCCGATCCCCTGAACCCCTCGCCCCACCTCGCCGGTACCTCGATCCTCAGCTCCGGACCGCCCAACGTAGTCGACGAAGACCCGATCCCCTCCGCTCGGCACCGGGAGCACAGACCGGAGGGCAAATAAGCTCGTTCCTCCACCACCGCCTCCGGAGGATTCGGCGGCAGTACTCGCACCGGGGCGGTGGTATGGACCCGCGGCGACGCCGCCTTCACGGCGGCGCGGCAGAGGGGCAGGTGGCGTGGGAGTGGAACCACATGTCAATGCACTCGACATGAAATCGGTGACCGCACAGCGGAGGGAGCGCACCTTCTCCCCCTCCTGGAACTCGTTCAGGCACACCACGCAGTCCACCACCTTCTCCCCATCTCCTTCGCCTCCAGCGGCGGCGGCGGCGGCTGAGAAGACGAGGACGGGAAGGGACTGGAGGATATCAGGAGCCAAGCCGCGATCGGTGGGCGCAGGGCGTCGTGGGCCTCGCCGGCGAAGACGAGGCGGCGGCGGAGGCGGCGGCGGGTGGAGGCGATGCGGCGGAGGACACGCCACCGGAGGTAGAGGTGGAGGAAGAGGACGAGGAGGGTGGCGGTTAAGAGCACGACAACGGTGATGAGCATAATCTTTCCGCTTAGCTCGTAGTTCTTCCGTGGAACCCCGTCGTCAATCTGAGTATTCGGATCCATTGGGCTTGTATCTTCTTTCTTTCCCCTCTTTTGTTCTTTGGAGGCGAGGGAACCTAATCGACCTTTTATAGCTGTATCAGAGTGGCCGTGAGGGCGGGATTGTGTTATTATTCCCGACCTGTATAGGATTAGGATAAGAAGGGGGAATTTTTCACGCGGAAAGGTAACGTTAGGGAAGTTTTTAGCTGGCCGCTGTGAAGCTTCGTTCAGGTTTCGGGAACAGACGCTGGGCGCGAGTCTTAGGAGGAACCCCGGGCGAGACAAGCGCGGTGGAGAGGACCAATCCAAATCAAGTGTTACATACACCGTAGATACCGTGAAGGAATTTTGAAATTATTTAAATGCAAGAAAGTAGTATGGTGTATGACTACTGGACTGATCCACTGGACCTAAATCCATCTGACAATTAGACGTGGGGTGGCTGCTTAAGCGGGCCTGAGTCACCGGCCCTACTTGCGTTCTCACAGTGTCATCTTTCTGATGGATGGGTTCGCTGAGTGGAGAGTCCAAATCCCCAAATCTTTGGTAGAGAAAGCAGGTTAGGCCAGCAATTGCCCATATTAGATTTGGAAGCACATGTATTGTGATGGTTGTTAGAATTTAAAAGGAAGGATTCTGCTGGGATCTTATTTAGGACTGAAACTTTGATACCAATTAGAGAAAAAAAAAAAATTTCATCAATCCACTTAACTCGAATTTTTAAAATTAAAAAAAAATAATAAAAGTAAGACTATATTCTATTTCTTTGTTTATGATTGATACGTCATAAATTGAAGTACAGCCCGTATTTAAAATAGTAGTGGGGTCCTTCTTTATATGATTCAGATTTGATCTCTCGTAGTAGTTCGTATAAGACTAGGTTTGCAAAAGTAACCATAAAAAAAGATAAAAAATCTATAGAAAGTAGTTCTCCATTTTATATAAATTTTGCCTTCTATTGCTTTAAAAAAGAGATATGTCCAATTAAAGTTTTTATCAAAAATGAAACTTTTATTTGGACCAATTTATTTTCGGGTCCAAACAACAAAATGTCAGAATATTTTAATTTCTCTAAGAATTAGCGCTACATCATAGATCTCAAAAAATTACTTTATTTCAAAGAAAAGATCATATTAATTGGATGTTGTATGACTAAATTATAATCTCTAAAAATTTTGACTCACAACTTAGCTTCTTGATACTGCAGTCTTGCTTCTAGATCCTATCAAGCTCAAGAAAATGGTGCACATTGACTCTGATGATCATCCTAAATCATTAATATGATTTTAATTAATACATTGGTTAAATTAATACATAACTTTCATTTATGAATAAATATAGAATGTGAGAAGGATTTAAATTCCATCATTAATATTACTTTGTAAATGATAAGAGGAGAGCTCATGGCAAGCAAAGCCTGTGTTATGGTGGTATCAGGAATGTCTCGGATTTATATCCGAGATGTAGATTCCAGAGTGGTTGAGCCATACATATACCGAGAAGAGGTATCCATAGCCATACACATGCTGATATGAGCTATCATGATATGAGTCGAGCTATTTTGAGCTGTGCTGAGAAGAGCTATCTATACTGATATGAGCTATCCTGATATGAGCTGAGCTATTCTGAACTATGTGCTGAGAAAACTATCTATGCTAATATGAGTTATCCTGATATGAGCTAAGCTATTCTAAGCTATATATTGAGTTTAGCTATCCTTCTATACTTAGCCATCTTCATGCCATGGCAGCCGCGCACACCATGCAGAAAAGGCCAAAAACAATAAATATCCCCACATGGAAAGCATATGAAGGTTAAGATTTCCCATACTCTCAGCTCCTGATTGATAGCCTGTGCAATTAAGAGGTGGACCTTCATGTACCATGAGTGACACTACTTATCCAATTTAAGAAGGCCAACTGGTCAAGCACGACCTCAAGGAAATTCAAATCCCCGCTCAATATATTGTCAATAACGGCCTCCTCACTCCACGAGAGTGATTGAGAGTTGAAATATCTCGTCCGTTATAACATGTTGAATAGCTCTGCAATTTTGAGATCTCATAATCTTCATACAGCTGTGTGACCAGCTATTTGACAGCCTTCTATATAAGCAATCAAAGCTTCGAGGATCAAGGTAAGCCAACAATCTCTTTCAGAGAACTCATTGCTGCTCCTATTATTCTCTGAATCTGACTTGAGCGTTAGAGGATCCTCATCGGAGCAAAAATCTCTAGTTCAGACTTATTTTGCAGGTCACTCCAGCACCAGCATCCCTGCACGAGGCTCAACTGTCTTCTCTCCGACCTTGACCGAATCGAGCTGCAACAGATAGAGAAAGGATCACTTTCACATCATACCACCAATGAAAACTACCATCAAACAATCGAGACGATCTGCTGCCCCTCGAACTGCCATCGGTGTCGGAGAAAATCATGCACTGACATCACAACAACCAGCCCCTTCATATGAAGGAGGGCTCAGGCCCATTTTTTGAGAAGCCAAGTGAGCGTGCGATGGCGCCACATAAGATTTCTTCACGGCATTCCAACAACGCCTCTTTCAAAACAAGGGAGTCCATGCCGATAGCAAGACCCCCATCGCCATCACCACTAGCATCGCCACCTCCGTCGACCATGGAGATGAGCGCGGATCAGTTCAATGTGCCAGTCCAGTGAGTATATACGTGGATCGCTATGATCCAAATGATATGGCAGAACAACGACGTACGGTGGAAGACGCATCTTGTTCTTGCGTCTATGACGAAGACGAAAAATCAATAAAATGAGGAGGGAGATACGAAAATTTCTCATCCTCAAATTATTTTATTATATTTTTAAAAAAATTGGTGTAGGCTCAAGTAAAGAAGGAGATTGCGGTCCTAAATAAGAAAGGATATCACAATATCCAAAATTATAGCAGACTGAAATCCAACAAAAGAGGGGATTGATGAAATTTTTCGTAACTCAAGATTCTTCTGATAAAAAATTTTAATTTATTTCTTTCTTACTGTAAAGGCTACAGGACCGTGAGCATTCGAGTCAAAGAGGCCAAAAAAAAAAAAAAAAAAAAAAAAAAAAAGAAAAGAAGAAGAAGAAGAAGAAGAGGGCCCGAAGCCTCTCCGGCAGAGCTCGGCACGCAATAACGCTCATCCCATCACTCAGTATGATATAACAAAAGGTAAAAAAAGAAAAGAGACAGAGAAGCAGGGAAGGAAGGAAAAGAAGAAAAAGGGCAGGAGGTGGTGGCCACAAACCGTCACGTGCCCGGCCGACGTCCCTCGCGGTGACCTCAAGCCTCTTCAGCCTGTGCCAAGGCCGGCACTGGTGGCCTCACGCCTCTCCCGTGCACCTAACGTGCGCTCGACCAACCTCGAGGCCCGTCGGTGAAGAAGAAGAGGAGGAGGGGGAGGCCACGAGCCTCCCCTGTGCGTCCCTCGTGCTCCGATGCGTTCGGGGTCTCCTGCGTGGCCGGTGTCTGTCACGACGACCCCCGTGGCTGCCTCTGTGCGCCCAGCTCCCTTCGATTGACAACGCCGGTCCCTTCGAGCTCCAGCCTTGAGTTCCTCCCCACACGAGCCGAGGTCCCCGGATCCGCGGCCCTAAGGTCTTCTTTGTGTGCACCTGGCTTTCAATGGCACCGAGCTTGCCGGATCCAAGCTCCCAAGGTGCTCTGAGGCACAAAGCTCACCGGATCCGAGCTTCTGAAGTCCCCCAGCACGGCCGAAGCCGCCTGTTCCAGAGGCTCTGAAGCCTCCCCCATGTCTCACCTCCGTCAGCGCTGGGGAACTCACCCACGAGCACCTCTGAGCTCGCCACGCCCGTGCCTCACCTCCGACAGCGCCGAGGAACTCACCCGCGAGCAGTTCCGAAGCCCCTATCCATTCCTTCTGCATTTGGCGGCCGTCGCAAGCTTGTCACCACTGATCTCATCGGCAGATGCATCCAGGTCACCAATGGATGGACCTGAGAACTCCTGTTGGTGTCGATGCCCTGAGATCCAGGCTTCCGACGTGTTCCCCACACGCCTCCCTTCTATCTGGGTCGACCTCGCCGGATCCGAGCCTCCAAGCTCTCCCGCTCGCATCTCACCATTGATGGCACTGGCATCGAGTTGATACGGGGTCACCTCACTCGTCCGAGCCCCCGATGGTGCTGAGGACCTCCCCTACGAGCAGCTCCGAGCTTCCCCTCAAGTGCTGCCATGGCTGCAGCTCCAACCTCCTTCGCGATGGTGAGGTCTGCGTCAGTGGCCACACTGAGGCAGCTATAGGCCGAGCTCTCCGCAACCTCCGACCTGACACTGCTGCTCCAACCTAGCACCACTTCGATCATGGCCTCATCAAGCTCACGGAAAGCTTCTGTTGCAGTTTGCTGCTGTCTTTGGGCTGGTGCAACAGAGCTGATTTCCAAAGGAAGCCAAGCCAAGGCCAAATAAAGGTCCATCCGAGGTAAAGCAAGCCATTCCGAGATAAAAGCACGTAGATCTGAGGTAAAAATCTACAGATTCGATCTAAAATTTACAGATCCAAGATAAAAGCATGCAGATCCGAAAAAATCTATAGATCCAAGATCTGAGATAAGATCATGCAGATCCAAAATGCAGGTCAATCTGAAGCAAAAACAAGCCCAAATTGAGGCAAATTGCAAGAGTCAAGTAAAATCTAAAAGCTCCCAAATAAAGCTCACAACTCTTATGGTAAAAAGCTTTCAGACCTTATTATTATCCTACATTATTTTTTTGAACAACAGGTCTTCAAATACTTAAGCTGGAGTAGAGGTCGGTCCAAGGCCACAATGATGATGTGAGATCTATGTCATTAGAGAGACGAGCTTTCAAAAACTAACCTCAAGGGGTCAACATCACCAAAAGAAATTGGATAATATCAGTTTAATTACCTATTTTTAATTGAAAATCAAAAATCCAACTAAAATCGATCTGGTGAGTCTTCTCATCTTTTGTGTGCAGGTTCATAAATACAAACTTCAGACGGAGTCCATCGATCTCTATCCAGGTCAGCCTGTCGATCTTTATCCGGATCAGCTCGTCGAGTTTTTCTTCGAACCGTACTCCTGTGGAGGATAACCTACGGGACCTCCGCAGTCCATCGAGTTATCTCTGGGTTCTCCAGCCCATCGATCTCTATTTGGACCTGTCTGTCGATCTCTATCCAGACTAGCTCGTCAAATTTTTCTTCGAGCCGTATTCCTATGGAGGATAACCTATAGGACCCCTGCAGCCCGTCGAGTTATCTCCGAATCCTCCAGTTCGTCGATCTCTATCCGAGCTAACTCGTCGAGTTTTCTTCCGAACCGTACTCCTACAGAGGACAACCTATGAAACCTCCACAATCTGTCGAGTTATCTCCAGATCCTCCAACCCATCGATCTCTATCCAGGCTAGACCATCGATCTCCATCCGAACCAGCTCGTCGAGTTTCTCTCCAAGCCGTACTCCTACGGAGGACAACCTACAAGACCTCCACAGTCCGTCGAGTTATCTACAGATCCTCCAGCCCGTCGATCTCTATTCGGACAAGCCCATCGATCTCTATCCAGGCCAGCTCGTCGAGTTTTTCTCCAAGTCGTACTCTTGCAGAGGACAACCTACAGGACCTCCACAGTCTGTCGAGTTATCTCCGGTCCTCCAGCCCGTCGATCTCTATACGGACCAGCCCGTCGATCTCTATCCGAACTAGCTTGTCGAGTTTTTCTCTGAGCTGTACTCCTGTAGAGGACAACCTACGGGACCTTCATAGCCCGTTGAGTTATCTTCGGATCTTTCAGCCCGTCGATCTCTATCCAAATCAGCCTGTCGATCTCTATCCGAACCAACTCGTCGAGTTATCCTCCGAGCCATACTCCTAGGGAGGATAACCTATAGGACTTTCGTAGCCCATCGAGTTATCTCCAAGTCCTCCAGTCCATCGATCTCTATTCGGACCAGCCCATCGATCTCTATTCGGATTGGCTCGTCGAGTTTTTCTCTGAGCCATACTCCTGCGGAGGATAACCTACAGGACCTCTGCCGCCTATCGAGTTATCTCCGAATCCTCTAGCCCATCGATCTCTATCCGAGCCAGCTCATCGAGTTTTCCTCCAAGCCATACTCATGTGGAGAACAACCTACGGGACCTTCAAGCTCGTCGAGTTATCTTTGGATCCTCCAACCTGTCGATCTCTATCCAGGCCAACCCATTGATCTCTATCCGGACCAACTTGTCGAGTTTCCCTCCGAGCAGTACTCTTGCGAAGGACAACCTACGAGACCTCCACAACCTGTCAAGTTATCTCCGAATCCTCTAGTCCGTCAATTTCTATCCGGACCAGCCCGTCAATCTCTATCCGATCCAACTCATCGAGTTTTTTCTGAGCCGTACTCCTATGGAGGACAATCTATGGAACCTTCGTAGCCCATCGAGTTATCTCCGAGTCTTCCAGCCCGTCGATCTCTATCCAGACCAGTCCATCGATCTCTATTCGGGCCAGCTCGTCGAGTTTTTTTCGAACCATACTCCTACGAAGGATAACCTACGGACCTCCGCAGCCAATCGAGTTATCTCCAGATCCTCCAGCCCATCGATCTCCATCCGGACCAACCCATCGATCTCTATCCAGACTAACTCGTCGAGTTTTTCTTCGAGCTGTACTCCTACAGAGGATAACGTACGGGACCTCTGCAATCCATCGAGTTATCTCAAGGTCCTCTAGCCCATCGATCTCTATCCGGACCAGTCCGTCGATATCTATCCAAACCAGCTAGTCGAATTTTCTCCGAGCCGTATTCCTACGGAGGATAACCTACGAGACCTCCACAGCCCATCAAATTATCTCCGGATCCTCCAACCTGTCGATCTTTATCCGAGCCAGCCCATCGATCTCTATTCAGACCAGCTCATCGAGTTTTTCTCCAAGCCATACTCCTGCGGAGGACAACCTATAGGACCTCTACAGCCTGTTGAGTTATCTTCGGGTCCTCTAGCCTGTCAATCTCTATCCGAATCAGTCCATAGATCTCTATCCGGACCCGCTTGTCGAGTTTTTCTTCGAGTCATACTCCTATGGAGGACAATTTATGAGATCGCCGCAGTCCGTCGAGTTATCTTCGGATCCTCCTGCCTGTCGATCTTCATCCAAACTGGCCTTTGAATGACTGAAGATGAGCTAAAACAAGCTGCCTCTCACGTTACGAGAAGTGTATATGCTGCCACTCATGTGAAGAGCAGAGTAAAGCTGCTTTCGCTATCCACATTAAATGACGAACAGATGCCTTAATGGAATGCATGGATGAACGTCCCAGGCCCGAGGCATCATTTTAGTAGCACTCTTTTCGTCTGATTCTTAGACTCAGAAGTAGGGGGTAGTATTACAATGGTATCAAAGATACCTCGAATTTATATCCGAAACATAGATTTCGGAGTGGCTGAGCTATACATATGCCGAGAAGAGGTATCCACAGCCACACATATACTGATATGAGCTATCCTGATATAAGCCGAGCTATCCTGAGCTGTGCTAAGAAGTACTATCTATGCTGATATGAGCTATCCTGATATAAGCTGAGCTATCCTGAGCTATGTGCTGAGCTGAGCTATCCTGAGCTATATGTTGAGAAGAGCTATCTATGCTGATATGAGCTATCCTGATATTAGCTAAACTATCCTGAGCTATGTACTGAGCTAAGCTATTCTAAGCTATATGCTGAAGAGCTATCTATACTGATATGAGCTATCCTGATATGAGCTGAACTATCCTGAGCTATGTATTGAGAAGAACTATCTATGCTGATATGACCTATCCTGATATGAGTTGAGCTCTCTTGAGCTATGTGCTGAGCTGAGCTATCCTTCTATACTTAGCCATCTTCATACCATGGTAGCCATCCACACCATGCAAAAAAGGCTAAAAATAATAAATACCCTCCCATGAAAAGCATATGAAGATTAAGATCCTCCATACTCTCAGCTCCTGATTGACAATCTATGTAATTAAGAGGCGGGACCCCAATATACCATGAGATGATACCACTCATCCAATTTAAGAAGGCCAACAGGTCAAGCACAATCTCCAAGGATATTCAAATCTCCCACTCAATATATTATCAATAATAGCCTCCTCACTCCACGAGAGCGATGGAGGGCTAAAATATCTCGTCCGTTATAACATGTTGAATAGCTCTGCAATCTCGAGATCTCACAATCTTCATACAGTTGTGTGATTAGCTAATCGACAGCTTTCTATATAAGCAACCAAAGCCCTAAAGATCAAGATAAGCCAATCAATCCTTCTCAGAGAATTCGTTGCTGCTCCTATTGTTCTCTGAATCTAACTTGAGCATCGGAGGATCCTTACCGGAGTAAAAACCTCCAATTTGGACTTATTTTACAAGTCACTCTAGTACCAGTATCCCTGTGCGAGGCTCAACCATCTTCTCTCCGATCTCGATCGAATCAAGCAGCAACAGCCTCTATATTAAATATATTTTTTAACAAATTAAAATATATATATATATTATATTTTGTTATATACAAGTACTGTATTGTATTAAATAAATTATGAATGCCAAACACATTTATAATACTTGTGATATAAATTCTTTTGTAATTATTATAATATTTATAGAAAATAGAAACCATCATTATATGGCCCACAATTGTTTTCTTAGCATCAGCTCTCATGTCCCATTGATTTAACTAATAATATCTTTAATCTTTTAATGATCATATGGAATGTGAAAATTATTTAAATTCTATCATTAATTAATAATATCCACTATGAGCAGGGGTGGCAATTGGGTTGAATATGAATTGGGTCAATACTTATTGAGTCAGAAAATTATCAGTCCAAATCTAATTCATTTATTAAATAAGTCAAAAATTTAGATCTGAACCCAATCTATTTATTAAATAGATAACCCGAGCTAACCAGCTTAATCTATTTATTAAATAGATAAAATTAAGTTAAATTGGCTGAACGAGTTAAATGGATCAAAATAAGTTAAGCAAATCTAGGTTAAATATTTTTTTTTTGAGTAAAAGATGATAGAAGTGAGATACTTCCTCATTATTGTATTACTTTGATTGAAAGGAGTTTTATCAGGTACTATTGTTAAAAGGTTTATCTGATAAAAAGTTTTGGCCGAAGACTCCCCACTTACTATTCTGCCCAATAAACGACATTCCCATCTAATAGAGGGAAGCCAAAAATCAATTTACTACCCGCCAAACCCAGAGTCCCCTTTTTATACTTGCAAAGAAAATAAAAATTGATGCATGGTTTGCATGGCCTTGTATTATGTGTTGCTAGTGCTTATCTATTCTCATTGCTAAGCTCCCCTCCTTCAGCCAAAGTATTATCTTCAGAAGATATGGCCAGTTCCCTTCCTTTTGTTAAATATCCCAATCTCGCTACTACTGTACTATATGCTTTACCTTTTTTTATTGAAGTCCATTGTTAAATAATAAAATGATTGATTTTGTTGTTTCAGATAATATTTTGGCCTCAAAGTTGAATCTTCTATTATTCTTTCCTTCTATAGAACCCAATATTTGATGGCTATCAGACTTTCAACAGTCGAAAAAAAATTTTCACCTGATTTTGATCTCGTCACTCGCCCTAGACCCTTTGAATGTCCTCTGGCAAACAAAGGATGTTCAACCTTTGAAGAAGGCAATCCCAAAAGCTTTTGACAAAGTTATAGACAAGCATCAAATGGTCAACTGTCTCCTCTTCTCCACAGCATAACGGACACACTAAAACTACTCTTACATCCTTCAGAAGTAAGTTATCAGCTGTGAGAATCTTTCTATGATAGTAGAGTCAACTGAAATGCTTGACTTTCTCTGAAATTGAAAGTTTCTAATTTATTTTAGATAGATCTTAAATGGGTTAAACAAATTAAATAGGCTAAACATGTTATCTGACTTAATTCAACCTAACTATTAAACAAGTTAAATAGGTTCGATATTTAAAATTCAAATTCGATCCAAATATTAAACGGATTAAACGGATCAACCTGTTTATGATCCAACTCTATTTAGCCTACATCTAAATCTGTTTATGGTGGATCAAACACGGATCGAATTGGTGGATCAAGTCATATTTTGCCAACCTAACTATGAGTGATTGAAATCATTATTCTATAGTCTGTAATTAATTAATATATGATTTTCACTCTATTAATGAAAATGTGGAATGAGAAAAAAATAATTTTATCATTCATATTAGTGTCCACATGGCGAGTGGAGAGCTCAACATAAGCAAAACCTCTATTTTAGTATATATAATATATTGTTATACACTTGGACAATCTTGAATACTTATATAGGTATAAGAATCTAAATAATGCCTTCCTGCTAGTCTTTCTAACTCTCTGTTTAGTATGAAAGATGGATTAAAGAAAGAATGGATGGAGGAAGAAAGATGAATGAATAGATTTTTTATCCATCCTCTTATATATTTGGTGAATTTAGCATAAAAGGATGAGTGAAAATGATTCTCTCCTCTATTTGGTATAGAGGAAATAAAAGAAAGAAAGAATAATATTTATATAATATTTACTAAACTATCATTTAATAAAAATATTATTATTAATTTATAATATTTATTCATACAAAAGAAGTAAATAATGTATAAACATAATTTTTATAATCTATAATTATATAATATTTAATTTAATATATAATCTTATAAATTAATTATATAAATAAATAAT
>KE505340.1:65314-82407 GCA_000441515.1 Elaeis oleifera | reverse complement strand
CTATAACAGATTATATTATATATTTATAATATATCATAATATTAATTTATTATTATATTATATTTATAGTACAATAATATAATACGATATAATTATGAGATTTGTTAATGAATATTTCTGTCATTAAAAAAATTTATTTAAATCAAAATAGCTTTTCGATATTAGCCAGAAAGTACTTTTGAGGAAAGCTTTAAAATAGAGTTCTTCTCAAGTAGACCTTTTCAGTTTTCTGACAAAGCCAAAACAGCTTCTTATCAAACATCACTGTATTACCCCAAAGTGCTTTCTGACACTCTAAAAGCTTAGCCAAACCGGGCCTCAGCTCTTTTTCTCCACTTTTAAAGTCCACATATCTCATTGTTTTGACATTACTTTGTATAAAAGCTTTAAAATCACTTTTGCTTTCGAAAAAATTTAGAAGGACAACTCCCTTGCTTCAGAACCATTCTTGTTCAGATTGCTAATGTGTGCAGTCTGCATCACAGAAGGCTGCCACCATGGCTGGCCAAGATGAGCCCAGCCAGCATATTTCTCAACTGCATGCACCCTGCTCATTGGACCCATGAGGAACACATTTCCACGTATAGCCATGTGATCACCAGCTGGTGCCCATCCAGGCCAGCAGCAATTGTAGCTTAAAACAACCCAAAATTCTCCTCTACATAGATCCCAAGGAAGGTTGTTGTCAGCAATGTAAACCATACAGCCTATTCTCTATTCACCAAACAAGTAAATTCAAAGGACCAATCCATGCTATCAAATCACGTAATAGATTAGAGATGCTAGGACTGCACAAGCCAGCAGCCTCTATGAGCCTCCAAGACTGGTGCTATCTAGGATAGCCTTGGATGAGCAGTTACAAGGCAAAGATAGGTCCAGGCAAGTTCAGCATGTAAGAAAATGGGACAAAAAATGGTTTTCAGAAGTTTTATGTTGTTGTGTATCGTATTTACATACACCTTTCTGTCAGACACTGCATGATTGTATCATGCGAATGGATCTATGCTCCATGTAGCATGTAGGCTTTTCCATAACTTAAATTTGAGAACACAGTAATGCTCTTGAAAATTTAAAACAATATGCAAACTAGTTAACCCAACTAAGAGGTTGGAACTTGCAAGATATATAATGAAATACTTTTTGCCAGTTGCCATTACAACAATTAAACCAATAGCATGCACAACATCTATTATCATCATCTTCCTTCTGAACTTTTGGCAAATGCTTCACCGTAACATAATCTTCCTTTGGCTTAGGTCCACACTCTGGTAAAAATGACGACCTTAAGACCTCCAAAAACTTGCAGACCTGAAGTTTACAAAAGCTCATAAATCCATAATCATGGCAATGAATCAATATTGGGTCAGAGTAATGATTAAAGCTTTTTCTCTTTTTCTAGAAAAAAAAGAAATAAAAGAGAAACAGAACTACCAAAGAACAACACTAGATTATACATCATAACTAAGTATAGATTAGTTGTGAACAAGGAATGGAAGATGTGTTCAACGTATTACTTTGTATTGATAATTACAACATCCAAAAGAAGGAAGAGAAATATGGAAAAGCTTATTACTCAAAGGAATGCGTGATCTAGATAAAAGTATAAAATACCTCTGTAGCAAAGTTTGATCTCCTAGAATGTCTTAAATGGGTGGAAGAAGAGGCTGAATGCAACAGTAGGGCTCCTGTTTATCTGTTACATGAAAATCAAGGTTCTCAAAACTCTCTGTGCTCTCTTAACAGCCACAGAAATAACTGCTACAATCAGTCAGTACTATTTGAAACCCAAGCTGTATAGAAGTAAGGAGCCTTGGAGATGCGTATTGTTGGTTACCATGCACTTTGGATCAAAGCATTGACTTTGATAAACAAATTGATCTAATAATTATAATGAGGAAAAGAAGAAAGAGATGATATCAAAACAATGCAAGCTTCCATGTCCATCAAAACTCACCTCCAGAAATGAATTTCAAGTTGCACTTCAAATGTTGGCATAATCACCACAAACTCTATGATTGAAATGAATTTTTAAAATCAGTAAACAAGATCTGAAGCAGAAAAGACTTGCATTATTCTATCTATATAGCCTAGAGGAGAATAAAACTAAGAAATGACTTCTATTGATGTAAACCTAACACATAGGCAAGTGCAACAAACTGAAACCACTGACAAAGTGGCCCATCATTTTAATAGCATGCATAAAATGTACTCAATTGCACCACAAATTCGCTATAGGCATGTTGGTTACCATTCACCACGACACCAGTCACTATAACAAAAGAATATAATACACAAGTTATTTTGGCTTCCACAAAATGCTTAGCTGATTGAAGAAGAGGAGCGATATCAAGTGTGGAGCAAGACGGACTTGTTCAAGAAGACAAGGTTGACAAGGTTTCAACATATCACCTTTTTCAACTGGCTTGTACTGCATATATTTGGCAAGGAGAGCACCCAAAAAATTAGTCCAAAAAAAGACTGGGAGACAAAGTTTCCTGTTAAAGTCATGCCATAAACCAACTTCACAGCAATCACAGCAACGTTACACTAGCATAAATGATCAAGACTATGCATATGAGATCCTAAAACTAGTTTGGGCTTCTATTATGACGGTCAAGGATTCAAGTCCCTGTGGGATGTCCCATGAGACACTGGAATGGGGTACCATCCCATGTGTTGGGAAAGGACCATCCCGCTAATATCCCAGCATCCCGATTGGGACGTCTTGGGACATCCTCTATCCCAAGTATCGGGATGGGATGGGATGGCAGCGCATCTTGCTACATGGAAAAACCAGAATAGTCCCATCGCACAGGATTTAAAACCTAGATGACAGTATAATCATAGGTCTCATTCCACAAAATGAAACTGGTAATGAGGCAAATGTTAGAGTACAGGAATGCAGCAGAGTGATAACTAGGTACCTTTACCGGTAAGAATGAGGCCAATAGCAAAAATATGAGGATGCAAGCATATCATAAAAGAACCCATGTTCTGCGCCTCTTGATGAAGATATCACGAACATCAATTACTTGAGAAGGCTGCTTGTCACGACAATTCCAACTGTATTTGTTATGAGAAAATGAAAGATGAGGCATGCTACCGGTCAATATGGATCCAGATTAGACTACCTCTAGCTTATACAGGTGCCATGTATAACTGCAAAAGCTTGAGATGAATTAAAATTATAATCCAATATGTCTCTCAACCAAGCTTCTATTGAAATAGCTCGCTGGATAAAGGAAGGGAGTGATATTTCCAGGAGATGATCTGTTTGATAAAGGCACTTAGCATTTCAGAATTAATAGAATTATATTTAAATATAATACATGCATGCATACAAATTGTAAGTTTAATATAAATACTATCTTATCATGAAATAGTGAATTGCTAAAGATAACATGTGAAGCATCACCAAATTAGTTTTGTCTGAATTCAAATATTATAGGAATAATTGCAAGATGGCGAGTGGCAACATCAGAAAAAGTAATAGAGGAAATGATATACAACCAACTTTCCTGCGGAAGTGTTGAAATGGTAGAACATATAATTTAGAAAGAACAGTTTTCACATTATAAGTGTTCAGCAGTGATCAAATAAAATAAATAACAGCAACCTAAGATGGCATAAACAAGTTACCAAAATACGGCATTAACATTTCACAGTGCTGTCAATGACTGTTAACCAAACAGGCACTATCATAACATCTAAAATGCATGGATTACATTGATATTATATTACTCAGTGAACCATGTTATCATTTAAAACATGTCAAGCCTAAGACTTTGCATTGAACACAGCAAGTTAAGCAGATAACCTGAAACAAATTTAAGGACATAACTAAGCTCCTGTATGGCATTCACATATTGGCCGAGTGTGTGCGCGTGCGCGCGCGTGTGTGTGTGTGAGAGAGAGAGAGAGAGTTTCAGCACACAACATAATCAAGTAGATCGAGTGTTTGCTAGGTAGAATATATAATATGCAAAACAACAATGTGATACATAATTTTATGTGCATGAAGGAGAAGGCATGACCAAGTCAAAATACAAATCTTAGTAGATTAATCCATAGGATAAATGCATGCGGTACCATGACTCAACATAAGAAGGAAAAGTACAAGAGCTGATGAGAAAATTATTATACACATTGCTGAAACCTTATTGATCTTCAGGTTATGAGTAAATCACTCTTGCTACAATTACCACCTTGCTTGCTTAGAAAGGACAGGGTTGACAAACCAGGTGATTTGAGCTCTCAAAGAGGTTACAAATTTTGGATTTCCCTCATAGACCATTAATTTGCTCTATAACACAACTATGGTGACTGTAATAAGATTTCCACAACCTATAACCAATAAAAGATTTAACACTATTCCTAGTCAGAATAGGAGAAGAATTTCCCAGATAGTCCACAAAGTCTTTCTGCAATGGCCAGCCTACAGTCCTCTTAATCAAACCTAGTCCTCAAAAACACCTATGAAGTTGCCAACTAGCCAAAGAATTGGTCCTACAGTCCTACTTTGACTTCAATACCAAACTAAAGCCTGCCTAAATACAAAGAAAAAAGAAAGAAAGAAGGAGGAAATGGAATACAAATAAGAAGTCCAAGAAGTCCGACCTGACAAGAAAGACTCTTAACAAAACAATTAGTCCTCTAGGGAACTAAACATAGAGTACCAACTTGCTGCCTCATCCAAAAACCTAGGGGTCACTCAAGAGATAGCCGAGTATATAGAAAAATCACATATCTTGATAGAAGCAGATGGATCGATGTCAAATAAATCAGTAAAAACAAGATCAGGTTCAAATGTAATTACAGATATAGTAATTGACAAAAGTCACAAAAATTATTGCATTATGTTGGTGATGCAGAGCCATTTCAATACAAATTACACACACAGTTCTCATTCAAGCAGATAAGTGACAAGCTTTCCATATATAGTATCATGACTTTAGCACTTTGATGACATATAATTGTTGGATATCTCCTCAAATAGGTACAAGAACAGAAAATGAAAAAGAAAGAGATATTAGCAATTAGATTTTGGCTAGCAATTAAGATAATGTCCAAAGTCAACACTCTCAAGATGTGCTTTTTAATCATAATGTAAATTCCAATTAAAGAATTTTTCTCTTCATATATTTCTCTTTCTAATTTGACCTACCTGAATGTAGCTACAGCTGAACCTTCCCTTATCAATTAATCAATCAAAACTTGGAGGATGTATCAAATAATGTTAGCTAAGTTCAAAATATGACATAAATAATTCCAGAATTCAGTGATGTATTTAAAATGACTTGTATTTAGGATCCTACACACATCCACAGCTCACTTTTAGAACATACACCAAAAGATTTAATGGGAGGATAATGAATTTAGAAACATAAAGCATGAATAGATGAGCCTCTTAACATAATGCACCAACCTAAATTGCTAAAAATGGTCCCAATAAAGTCTGAACTCTGAACTATCTCTTGGTTATTGATTTGTCAATTGTATTGGCAACTAGAAAATATGTTTTAACTTTGTTCCACAAATAAATTCCCTGATGAAATACTAGATGACCATCAACTAGCCAAAAGAAGCATTCCATGAACTGTTATGCATTTTAACATGCCTGAGACAGGCATCTCTAAAGAAACATAACTATCATACCCAATATAAGCAGCTAAAATTTTAGAGGAGAGTAAAAGTGCAAAACACTATGTTCCATCTAATGAGGATAATGATTACTTACGGCTGCAGAGGAACAAGTAGAATTGGATGCCAAGCTCAAAAATGCCAACCATTAGCACGCCAAAAATTCTGTGTGTTTGCATTAACTCGTGCAACTTTGACCTTCAGAAAAAGCTTGTATGCAGTCTCCACCTTATTCATCTCCAGCAATTTGCTGTTCAGTTTGCTATAACAACCTTTCCAAGACACAAGCCTTTTTGCAGTGACTCCTCCATCACAAGCACAGCATTGTCAACCTGCCCTACATTGCAAAGTCCATTGATGATAAACTCGTAAACCTCCTTATCAGAAGCATAACCACTCTCTTGCATCTCCTCCCAGATCTTCAGCACCATTCCACATTTACCAAACCTCGAAAGCCTCATCAGCAAAGCTTATAAGCTTTCATAGACAAATTACAACCTACTTTTTACTCTTTTTATAAATCATCATAGCAGCATGAGGTGGTCCAAAACTACACAAAGGCTCAATGAAATCAGTAATCATGCCAGTATTAGGCAGAATTCCTTGGTTCAACATCTCATCAAACATTGCAAGAGCATCTGCCACCCTTCTAACTTTAAGGAAGCACTAATCAATTTGTTATATGTATGAATATCCGGCAGACAATTCTTTTCAGACATATCCTTGTAGTATTGAATACACTTATCCAAATCTCCAACTGAAATAAAATTAGAAATCATCGCATTATAAGCCATGGTATCTGGAGCACAACCTTTCTCCTCCATCTTCTCAAAGACATGAATAGCATCATCAGTCCGGCCAACTCTTCCTAATGCCTCAATAAGGTGATTATATGTAACGTTATCAGGGTTCAATCCTTCAGCCATCATCATTGTCCAATAACTCTCAATTTTGTCAACTCTACCAAACTTGGCCCACCCACCGATAATTTCATTATATGACATGTTATCAGTGGGTAATTTCCTTTCATTCTGTTGAAGAAAGAACTAGCAACCTTGACATGAGATCTACGACAGAGACACTTTACCAGTATATGGAGTGACACCGAATCAGATTTAGCTCCAATCTCTTCCAATCTACTGAATAAGTGAAGTGCCTTAAACACTTGTCGAGCCCTTACAAAGCTATCCATTACAATCTCTAAAGTTTCTGAATTGGGTTCGATCGCATTGTTCTTCATCTGAACAAATATTTCTTCCATAAACTCAAAAAATTTTCTTCTTCCCAATGCCTTCAGCATTACATTATAGGTTTCAACGCAAGACGACATATTTGGCTGCTCTACTGCCCAATTAAAGAACAAAACCATCGCCGCACCTCCTAAATTTCCCCTGTTCAATACATCTGCGAAGATATCTGCCGTGACATCAACACCGGTCGATGACAGGCGAATTCGACAGCGGATTTACCTCTAAGTTTTGAAGGAAAACCCCTCTGAGCTTCTCCTCAGCTGAGAGGAGGCGATCCCCGACGCATGCTGGAGTCGACTCTCGAGCTGGATTCGCCGCAAAAGCGCGAGGATTCGAGGTTTAAGGTCGATCGAGAGGAGATCGGAGAGCTCTTCGAGGACGAGTCGCTCGGACACCGTGGGACGTGATGGTTCGAAGGCACTTGAAGCCTCCTCGAGGAGATTTATGGAGAGAAACCGAGGGGAGAAAGAGGGAAAGCAAGGGTACGTGGTTCTGCAAAGATGAGGGACAAACCCCAGAAATCTCAGGGTTCTAAACGCCATTCGAGGAGAGAGACCGGTCGCGGTCGTTTGAACTGGGGCTGCTACACCCATAAAATTTGCCCCACCAGTATCAGAATCCGTTAAAAATCTTACTATCCGAACCCATCCCAAATTACGAAATTAAATAAAAACCCCAAACTTGTCCCATTTAAAATTCTGATTAATCCTAACACTTTGTTTGCATTGACGGTACACGAGAATTGATAAGAAAAGAGAGAAAAAAAGATAATGAAGAGAGGAAAAGATAAAAAATTAATAAATTTTATTGAAAAAAATGGGCAAAAAGAAACATAATTATTTTGTTTGGATAGAGGGATTGAGAGAGGGATGAAATAATTTTGATATATATTTTGATAAATATATTTTTATTAACAAATATATTATTTAATATTTATGATATTTTGATAAATATTTGTTGCTTTTGATAAATATATTTTCAAATTTGCTCTTTTTGATTCTTTTTTTTGGCATTCATGTGAACCTATTCAAGAATAATTTTAATTTTCTGAAATGTCCATTCTTTTTGACAAATGTTCGTTCTTTTTTTTTCATTTTTTTAGTTTCATGACTCAACTTTCTGATATGATGAATTTTACTCCTAGATCATATCCAACTTCATCTATAATAGCTAAAATAATATATATCAAGTTTAATAACCATTCTGAATCATCGTCATCTGAATTTGTATATCAGTGGCCATTTCTTTGATTTTACTATTATACTAAAAGAGAAAATTTGCCCATAGTGGCTTTCATGAATAATATTTATGTATATTCTAAAATATTAATTTTTTGAGATATTTATTCCCATATCTAGATCAAATAAAAAATTAATATATGAATTTCTAGATAATTTAACTAAAAAAATAAATTTCTAGGTAGATTGACTAACCCACCCTGATAAACCCGAAGTTAGTGGTGCATTTGAACTCATAGCTTTTTTATATCATCGCGGAAGTATAACTTGCTTCAGATCTTCTGATAATTGCATCACAGGTTCAATGTACTCTATCATTTTGAACGAAGACTAACTGTTACTTTTATGTTCTATCTTAAACATGTACACAAGAATTTCATAATTTTTCGTAGTATTTTTTCGGTACTCAAATATTTTAGCCAGCACAACCTAGCCTTTAGACACCTTCTACATTGCAGGCAGGCTATGAATAGATCCAAAAAAATGTGAAATTTTTATCAGCAAACTCATTATAGGTTAGCTGATCGATGACCTCGGATTGACTAGTAACTTGAACAACAATTTAGCTTAATACTCTCAGACATGATATTTTAACCTATAAAGTAGCTATCTTAATTTATAAAGTACATAAGCAATACTTATGTATTACAACATATATATAAAAAAAGAAGCAAATACATAACGCTGACAGTTGCATACATTAACCACAATATACCGTACAGCTACATACCCTGAATAAATTGACGTTCATAGCAAAAGGATATAATCTCATAGCAAAAGCATCACAATACCACATATCAATATAGAAAATCATTCATCACCATAAATTATAATATCATCATATTATCATAGAAATGTTATCACTACACTAATCCAATAAATAAAAGTGAAATGTCATCACTATAAATAATAATATCATAACATAGAAATATCATCACTACACATACTACAATCCAACAAATATTATCATACGCCAACACCAAGTCCATAAACTAAAAGCTAGGTGGAGAGAGAAAATAGGTAGATGAGAGGGATTGGCATCAAAAACCATCCGGATCAAAAAATTTTGTACCTTATCATTGGTAATCCAAACAACGCTCTCAACTTATCTAGATTATCTACAAAAAAGAGATAGCATTCGCCAAAAAGACTGTCCTCAATGCCTAGCTTAAGAACTAGAGTAGCAATCTCATCCTCTTTAATAGGAAGCCAGTATTTTCTTGTTGATGCTTCAATAGCATCTGCAACACTCTTAAGCCCATCCCTTAAAATTTTAACTTCATCTATCTTAGCTTTTTCCTTAGCTTTCTTAAAGGATACATCAAATCGTTGGGAGCATGTATCAGACGAAAAGTGAGAAGAGTCAAAGAGAGAACTATTCTATCACCATAATTTCTATCGTTACCATTTCCATCATCCTCATGAATCGACACTTAATTTATTAATACCATGTAATCTATATCATTAATAGTATTCATATTATCTTCCCTTCTTAACCTCTCTCTCATCTCATAAGTTGTCTTAGCTTGCTCACCAATCGCTTTATCAGCTCCATAAAGCATGCATAGCTTATCGTAGTTGAAAAATGACTTGTTCCTCCATTCTTGAGCCTCAGAATTACTCTACAAAATAACAAATAACTTTAGTAAGATAACTTGAATGTGAGAAAAGGGTTCCAAAAAAGTTTAATCCTTAAAGTTAATAGATATACCTGAATCAGTGCATCCCGAACTTCCTTTTCAGCATCAATATTTCAGTCTCTAAATTTTAAGTAAAACCACTCAAACCACCCTTAAAGAAGTCCCACGCTGGAGTGAACTTCTTTTGACATATTTGATATGATTTTTCAATTTTTTCTTATCAAATTTTTTGTCTAAAATTTTTTCTGCATCTCTTGAAGAATGTTGTCATATGCTAACGTAATGAATGTGCTGTTCACTCGATTTTCAGAATAATTTTGTTGCAATAAGGCATCTAAAAGATCATCATTCATGGCATTTATCCAGATAATACAATCTTTCTTGCTATTTAATTCTAAAGATTTTATTTTAGGTGCCATATGGATACCTATACAAAATTAGCATTTACATATACAATATAAAAAGTAGTAATACAATAAAGCAGTTAACTTTATCATCCATCACACCATAATAAAATAAACATATTCAAATATTAAAAATTTCTTAACCATATATAGGTTCTGGTAAAATGAAATCAAAGTATAATACATGATAATTTTTTGATATTATAAGCAACATAGAGATAAAAAATATTATATCGTGTAATCCACCCACATAGTAGCTGCATTGAGTTTCTAATCCCTTCTCCTCTATGTTCATCCTCTGCATCATCAGAAGGCTTAGAAATAAGTTTTGGCTCAAAATATTGATTATTAAGTTTTTCATCTACTTCAGAAATAAGTCCCTCATCTGGATCCGTACTCATCAAATAGTTATATAAAATAGAACATGCAACAAAGATTTGCTTATGTGTTTCAACACAAAAAAAGATTCATCGACACTTGGTATGATTGGAAATCGCTTCTTAAGTATGCCAAATGCCCTTTCAATTGTATTGCGTAATGATGTATGTCGAAGATTAAATAACTCTTGCATGTTTCTTGGTAGATTTCTTGAATACTCTTTTACATGATAACGTACTCCTCTATAAGATGAAATTATTTCACCTTTCATCATGAAGCCAGCATTAGCAAGATAAATTTTTTTTAGAAAAGTACACTCATTATATATGCACTATAAGGAATATATATGTATTTAAATTATTCTGTTGATTTAAACTTTTATCTTATGGAATTTTTAGTGGAAATCTTCATGTTAATGCGTTCTTTAGAATCCTAGAGTCAGATATAGTCTCTTTCCATCCAAGCAAAATATAAGTAAATTTGAGATCAAAAGTACAGGCAGCTAAAATATTTTGGGTAGGATAATCCTTCCTACCCTGATGCCTAGGAGCAACTGTAGGAAAATTTTTTGCATGAACATATGTTCCATTAATTGCACCAACACAATCCTGATATTAGAACTTTGTTACTTGATGAGATATAATATACATATTATTAAATAACTTATAGTTCAGAGTATATCTTTCACCTTAAAAAAAGAAAGAACTGAGAGCTATTAAGTATTTCTGTAGGGACTTGAGATCCATTGGGTTGTTGTTCGAATTTTCTTTTAGTTCTATGATAGCTTTTAAAATAGTATGGAAATGGTGGCTAATTGTCTCTCCAAATCGGTTAAACATGAATTATACTAAGTGATTCTTGAGTTTGTGCCCTATTAGCATAAGAAACATAGCAATCTGTTCTTCTACAGTCACTCATCATGTAGGTCGAAGACCACCCTTCGATCTTAAAATGTGACAAAATTGATAAAAGGCCATTGTTCCCATTTGCTAAGTATTATGATATTTAACATCATTAGCAAGATTAGAAAGCAATAATTGTCGATCTATATCTCTCTTCTTCATAACTTCTTTAAGAATTTTAAGTTGCTTTCTCTTAAGCCTTCCGCATAAGAACCACCAATAAACAACAATACAAACAACTTGTGCCACAGCCATACGATGCAATTGTTGTAAATTAAAAAGCTTATCATCATTTATATAAGGCATGTTACAAAGAATCCACTATGAAATAAACCTATAGCAAGTAAAGGGCAATCATAATTATCATCAACGTAACAGTGTAGAGAAGACCAATTTGTCAAGCCTATGTTCTTATATCCATGTTATATAAATATAGCACCCCCAACTAAGCTTAATCAGAAGATTAATTATACCTTTAAACATCAAAACATGATGACAACTCTTGTATATTCACTTATTTTCACTCAATTAAGGTATTAAAGGAAAGTCTATAAACTTATAGAAGGTATAGAACTATTGCTTGATGTTAGTAATTAAATTTCAAAATGCATAACTTGCTTGCCATCAATTAATACTATTTGTTCTTACAATCTATTAGGAAGAGCTAAAATGTCTAAATTTGTACAGGGCTGAAGAACAATGATGAGACTATTACCTTGATGAATTTGAACTTTGCCTTTGTGAATCGTGTGTTGCTTTCAGAGTCCTGAGTGCCTCTTCAGCAGCCTATAAAGTGTAAACAATTGACTAGAAGTTAGGGATTTACTTGGACATAAGAGATAAAGCACTTTGCGAGCTAGACTTGTGACAAAACAAGTATGCGTGAAGCTTCAATAAATAGCAAAATATATGACCTTTCAATGGGATATCAATATAAACTCAAGATATGGTACAAAAAAAATACAGCACCACTTTTATAATGTAATAAATTCAAGAGATAGATGAGTTATCGCATTAAATCATTTTCAAATTAATACATTCATATTATTATGTTTACCAAGGAAAAAAAATCTTGATTTTGATATTATGTTACAAAGAAACCATAAGATTAATGTTATATTACAAAGAAACAATGAGATTTTGATATGGTGAATGTGAGTTGTATCTAGGCCCACTAGATCAATGTCTGAGAGCATCAAAATGAGCAGACATGTAGACCCATCTTTCATCTCTGTGCACCGTACCATGCTTCTTTTTTCTCTTGTGGTCCAGAGCATCAGCTTATTCTACAAAATAGATATTTTTTTAGACAAAAGAATTGAAAAATTTAGAGAATGAATTAAACTATTTACTTAAAGAAATTCCATAAAGATTCATAAAAAAGAGAAACAAGATGGCCAATTAACAAATGAATTGGAAGAAATTATTATCGTTGATCAAATAATTGTAGTCTGATTTTTCTTAATTAACAATTTTTTTCAACAAATGTTATCACCATATCAATGGCATTGAAATGTTACCAAGTGATTACAGAAAAAAATCAACTTGGAGAAAAAAAGATCAAAAATATTTTGGACAAATAAAATATTAGCTCTTAACAAAAAATATTTTAGATCTCTACATAAAAAAAAATCTAGATCTATTCAGAAATTACCGTCAGCTCAGACACTGGCAGGTTTTGAATCACTGTCACTAGAATCTACCTTTCAAAGATCATGATACCTGAATTTACGTGAGAAGGAGCAGCCTGTGGGCGAAGGGATGGCTATAGAGTTTTTGAGTTGTGCAAAGAGCAAAGGAACGGTTGGAAGGATAGAGTATATAATGGTCTGGTTGTAATTTAAAATTTATTAAGGATAAGTTAGAAAAGTAAAATTAAGCGTGAACCTTCTCCTCTGTTACACCCCAAATCAGAGGTACAGAAAATTGAGTAAGTGAGGAATAAGGAGGGGTTGAGAGAATTCTTCTCTACCCTCCTTTACCTTTCAAAAATTTTACTAAATAGGGGTTCATTCTTTATCCTCCCCTTCTCTCCCCTTATGAACCCCCATGTACCCCCAATCCAAACAATATGTAAAACCTCATAGGACCACTCACACCGCCGTAGCTCGCATATAATCCAACATGCTTGAAAAAAACCCCAATCAGAATCTAGGATACCCCTCCGATCTCCCTCAGGTACTCTTCAAAAATGAGAATGAAATGAAAAGAAAGAGTAGTGAAAAAAAAGAAATCAAGTGAAAATGTCTTACCTTTAATTTTCCCATCATTCCCTTGATTTTGTTGATTTTTCCTATGTTGTCCCTGATTTTTCCCCTATTTTTTCCTTCCACAAGAGGCTCAATCAGGTGGGAGGCATGCAGTAGCCAAATGCGGAAGCTTAGGCGAAACGAGAAATTATTGCATGCACCAGGTGCAAGTGAACCAGGGCAAATCTTGGAGCATAGGCACGGTGGATAGCGCGCAAAGTCCGTTGATGATATACTAATAAAGCTACTTATCAGAAGCATAGCCTCTCTCTATCGCATCTCTTCCCAAATCTTCAGCACAAACACCATATTTACCAAACCTCGAAAACCTCATCAGCAAAAGCTTAAAAGCTTTCATTGACAATTTACAACCTATTTTTTACTCTTTTTTATAAATCATCATAGCAGTATAAGGTGGTCCCAAACTACACAAAAGCTCGATGAAATAAGTAATTATGCCAGTATTAGATAGAAGTCCTTAGTTCCACATCTTCCCAAACATTTCAAGAGCATCCGCCACTCTTCTAACTTTTAGTAAAGCACTAATCAATCTATTATATGTATGAATTTCTGACACACAATTCTTTTTAGATGTACCCTTATAGTATTGAATACAGTTATCCAAATCTCCAACTAAAATAGAATTAGAAATCATCGCATTATAAGCCATGGTATCTGAAGCACAACCTTTCTCCTCCATCTTCTCAAAAACATGAACAGCATCATCAATCATTGTCACGCCTCTAATCCAAAATCGTGAGTTAGAGGTCATGACAACCGTTTCAAACTCATAAAAAACTCTTTGCATAAGCATGCAAGGCATCTCATCATGCTATTATAAAACAACAATGAAATGATTAGTCAATAGATTAACTCTAAATTTTAACAATCTAAATTATAATTTTAATATCTCAATAATTTAAAATATTCAAAAGATCTTACACCAAATTCAATAAAATTTTCAAACTAAATAAAGGCATCAAGGTTTTACTTTAATCACTCTCCTGTACATATTTTCTGTATCATCTTAGTTCGTAAGATCTGTAAAAATAGTAAACTAGAAATAATAAGCTAGACAACCTAGTAAGTAATGATTACTTTAACCAAATTAAATTAGATAATAAATAATAATTATTTATAAAAATAAATATATAAAATTCATCAATTCAAAATCAATTTCTATTATACAATATTATCAAAGTATTATTCATGTCATATTCAATCTTTTTTCAAAATTTGAATCTCAAAAATTTAATTTCTTTCAAAATTATCAAATTTTCATCGACCATGAACTATGAGCATATTATCCTTATAGTATAAGGGTGCAAATGGATTGGATCGGATCGGATCATGAGTGACCCCGATCTAATCCGGTTCTTTGATCGGATCTTTATATTAGACCCAAACCCAATCCACTAGAAGATCAGATCGGGTCAGATCGGATCTATAATCAAATGTTTTGACCCAATAGGTCATTTGGGTTGAATCGGGTGTATGTATAATCTAGCCCTAATCCTTGAAATATGGATTCGATTCGGATTCAAATTGAGTCTGAGTTGGATCGTGGGTCAAATTAACCAATAGGCACTAGCTATAGCTATTCAATCGATTTTCATGATTGAAGTTAAAGTTGATCTTACAAGTTTACCATCTAATGACAGTCGTGACATAATAATTTTGAAGTGGTCATCAATATATGACAATTACATCTCAGGAACTATTAAGATGTACCTCATGTACATATGGAAGCCGATCGTGGGATATAACTGAAAGTGAAATATCTATTTCTTACTAATCTTCTAAATTTCTTAAGTTGGAAAGATTGTGTAGGTTTGATGTGAAGGATTTCTTATAAAGGTGGAAAGGGAAGAAGATAATTTTGTTGGAGACTCTATCAGCTTGAACCAGTTGGATACCACTCAATTGTGTAGGTGGGTAGTCCACTGTAATTTGTGCCTAGTCTATGCTAGCATATAATAGATTGTCATATAATGGATTCGAATCAAACTGGGTTATTGAGCATAAGATCCATGTAAACCTAAAATTTAAGTGGGTCGGATCGGGTCGGGTCGGATCGGGTCAAAATTCAGTAAATCCAGACTCGACCTAAAAAATAGAATAGATCCAATTTTAGAATCTGATTCGGATCTGTGGGTCCTTTTAAATGGTTTGGATCAGATTAGGTCTCCATGGGTTGGCTCGTGGATCAACTCGATCCATTTGCGGCCTTACTATAGTAGGATCATCACATCATATGTCATCTTACGGTAAGTTGTGAATCATCTGACAGTAAAATCCTTCGAAACTGCTGGTCTTGCTGGTAATTTATTGCTGATTTTATGGACGATATAGACTCTCAAGATAAATCAATTGCCAATATATTAGTCTCTATTAGTAGGGTCTTCCGCATAATTCAGGTCATCTCAAGTCAAAATTCTTTTTATAATTTATGTTTCTTATTTTAGTTTGATAAGAATATTCATAATCATGTGGTATCGAAAATAATGAAGTATAATACACAACAAGATCTTTCAATCATGCTTTATCATAATATTTCAAAATAAGATATTTTTAATAACAAATATCATTCATCAAATTCATGTATTATTTTATAAATCAGATCAAAAAAATATTTTATAAATTATTGATAAATCTAAAAAAATAAAACATTACTTCTCATACGTATTTCAATAAATTCATATAATTCTAATTTTTTTAAAATCTTTGATTCATAGATCATATCACAGTATCCTATTACTAGACATCTACAACCCTATATATAATCAAATCCAACAATCAGAAAGGATATAAATAATTAAGAAAAATAGGATTAACGGAGAGTTGCATCCAACAGTCTAGATTGATCCGTTCATCTAATTTTTTATTCAATCAAGATCTAATTAGGACATAGGTGGTTCAGAGTCTATTTACTGGATCAATTCAGATTCAAAATAATAGGATTGGAAGTCCTTTATTGAGTTTATAAATTAAGTAGAGAGTTAAAGTCGAAGAAGAGAAAATTAATAAGATATAACAAAACTGATCAAACGGTACAGCCTAATATCTCGATCGATCCAATCAAGACGATCTGATCAAGTCATAATTAACTAATATACAGATGATTTAAATAAATTATAGATGATCAATTTTAGCAACATCCAATCTGATCAAGATGGATACCAGCATGATGTTCGACAATTATGGACCAAAATCTTTTCATTAGAATCATTCAACATCATTAATCTTCTCAAAATTCTAAAAAATTTTAGGAGAGAGAAATAATTTAGAAAGAAAATCATGTAAAGAGAAAGTAGAGAGGGTAGAGAGAAATTAGAAAGAGAAAGTAGAAAATAGAGAAGGAGAGAGAGAATTTTTTTTCTTTTCTTTTTTTT
>KE505339.1:421344-439231 GCA_000441515.1 Elaeis oleifera | reverse complement strand
TTTCTCTCTAATTAGGAGATTGCATTCCTAATTAGAGTGATAACAAATTTCCCTCTAATTAGGAGATTGCATTCCTAATTAGAGTGATAATAAATTTTTCTCTAATTAGAAGATTGCATTCCTAATTAGAAGGATCTACACAGCTCATTTTAACAGGAAGGAAAGCTCAGCTTGAGGCCATTCTTCTCTCATATGGTGTACGTGTCCACGGTGCCGCTTTGTGGTCGAGTGGCTGCCATGCATCGTACCCAACGAGAAGCCGAGCCAATTCTGTGTGGTGGACGTTGGTTTTTAAGTTCTCGGCCAATAGATTGAGATCTCGTATTTGGTGGGATATTTCGAGTTGGCGCAGAGATTCTTGTCGATGATCCATTGCTCACACATCAGTGTCATGGATTTGTTCTTGCGAAAAGGGCGACGAAGAATCATTACGAGAGTGGAGATGGATACCGCGGATGGAGTTGAAGGCAAGGTGAGCCTACGAAAGAAATTTTGTGTTAAAGAAAAGAAAAAAGATAAAAAGCATTATGGGTCGACTGTCATGACGAAGGCTTGGTAGGTCCAACGGTGAGAGAACCCAGCAGGGGCCGACAAACACCCCAGGCCGCTGTTCGGAAACGGATTAAAGGCGAATAGGGATTTGTCTTAGCCGCCAAAAGCAAATAAAAATAATTTTGGGTATTTAATTGCCGATCCTCCAATTGACCCAATTCTAACGAAAATTTTGTTGATCAAAATTGCAACTTCTGATCTCTATTTAACGTAACCATTAGTTTGATACGGCTTAGCTTAAAAAATATCCAACTTGCCTATTATCTTTCTTCTTCATTCGTTCCTCTTTTTCGTTCTTCTCCACGAGGTATTGACCATGGTGGAGGCCACTCTCCCTCACCATACACTGCTTCCAGACCTCCAACCCCATGCTCTGATAGCCACCGGCATGAGCCGACAGTGAAGGGCCGATGGTTCTGATCTAGATCCCAAATAATTAAAAAAATTAAGAAGAAGAGGGACGGAGGCTGTCCCCTCTTCTCTTCTTCTGTCTGTGGGATTGATCAGTTATCGGTGTGGAAGAGGGAGTTCCGATGGCGATCTGGATCAGCCGGTGATTTACGTCCGGATCTAAGGATCTAAAGAGACAAACAAAAAACATAGGAGGGCGATGGTTCCCGCCGCTGTGGCCTCCTTCTCCACCCATGCTGTTACTGCATGTGGCCATCCAACTAGCGGCGCCATTCGAGCATGTGGCGGCTATACCGATGGATGGTGGTGTCGGACACCAGTCCCAACCATTCGTTTCAAAAAAAAGAAAGAAACCACCGGATCTCGGTTTGCCGACGGTTTGCTTCTCTTGATTGCTAGCGAACTGGTGTCTTCTGGCATGAAGATGCATCAGGCCATCGATTGGAGGCATCGATGACCTTTGGCGAGATTTTGGGTAAAGGGTGTCAGTGTTGGCCCTCTATTTTATTTCTGCTGTAATTTTGAAAAAGACAAAAATGTCAAAGAGAGGGATATAAAGTTAAATATTAGAAGCTGTGGATCAAAAAGTTAAAAAAAATACAACATAATTTAATCATTAAATAGAGGTCAAGAGCGGGGGATTTGTCCTCAACCTTTTTCTAGTTAGTTTCAAAAACTTCAGCTGGTGGCTGGGATCAATTAACCTCGAACTTTTGGTTAACTCCCATGACTAAACTAGGCAGAGATTTACCTTTGGTTGGGATAAGAATAGCAGAGAAGAGAAAAAGATGGGAGAGAAAGTTAATACTTTTTTTTGATTGAAAGTTTTTTCATAAAAAAAGAAAAAAAGAGAAGAGAAATAGAGGGATATAAATCCCTCAAATCTGTAATTTTCTCTCCTCCAAATCAAACGAATTTGGAGAGAGAAGAATTAAAAGTTAGTGAATTTTTATAATTCCTATCTTATATTGTTAACGTAGATTTAGTCTCGAGATCGGATCAACTGGAGTTGGACGGCGATGGCAGATCGGCAATAGTCGGACGACGGTGGCAGGACATGCAAAAAAAGCCTCTAACCGGAGGTGGCTCCGATAGGAATCCTCTGGCGCTCAAGTCAAAAATCTAATAATAGAAGGAAAGGAGTGAGCGTATTGGGAGAGAGGGATTTCTACCTAGAGGGTCCTTCTTAATCCTTTTTTGTAGGTTAAAGTCGTGTAACCGTTTGGAGAAATCATGAGGCGATTCAAATGCGATGTGGCCAGACTCTCGGTCAAGATTGATAGGGTAGTTATTGCATATATCTTTTCTGTTCCGAAGCCAACTGGATGTCGTGGCCATTTGAATTTTGAAAGAAAGCCAAATAGGACCAGCTTCTTGCTGCGTCAGCTAGCATTAAAGATCGGTGAAGATGGATTGCCAAGTAAAATTCGTGACCGTGGATCAGATCAGATCGGTAGCCGACGTAGGGGCCAAGGTCATCATGGGACTCGTAGGCCATGTGTCGCCAGTTTGTCAAAAGCTCCCAAGTGGCCCTAGTTTGAGCCCTTGAAATTTGATGGCTTGATATGACTTTACCAGACGTGCATCTCGAGATCTTCATAATTACCTGCTTTGAAAGAAGCATATGGAGGTTTGCTGTCCACTTTCCTAAGTTAAACAGGTGAAATGAAAAGCTGGATTGAGATTCGTTGGCCAAAGCATTATGAATTCTGAAGTGGTGCGGTGGTCAAGGCATGGGTTAAAGGCCATTGTCTCACGTCTTCGGTGATTATGAAATTATTCCTAACACTAGCCCCCTACTCTCGAGTCCGAATCAAAATGGGGTCGGCGAAGTGAGTACTTTAGGATTGAAGAAAACATGCCAAGAAAATCTTTACTCAGGTGGCATCTTTTGCTCTAATTGTCCAGGTATAGGGTTGATATTATCGTAGCCTTTGCTCCACTTGTTCGAGGGCAAAGAGCACCATAGTGGGCTATTGGCTCGCTGAATAGTGAGGGGCATGGACCATTGACTCATTGAAGAGCGAGGAGCATAGACTTGCTGAAAAGCAAAGAACTTTCTTTGTGGGCTGTTAACTCACTGAAGAGCAAGGAGCCTTTTTCATGGACCGTTAACTCGCTAAAGGGTGAGGGGCCTTTTTTGTGGGCTGTTAACTCGCTGAAGAGTGAGGAGCCTTTTTTATGGGCCATCGACTCACTAAAGGATAAGGGGTCTTCTTGCTTGCATGACTAAGATCTTCATTGGCTTTATTCACTAAAAATTGAAGGGCCATCGGAGGCACTGTTCACCAAAAAGTGAAGGGCCATCGGGGGCACTATTCAGCACAAGGTGAAGGGTCATCGGGGGCACTATTCACCAAAAGGTGAAGGGCTATCGGAGATCCTTATGGGTTAGCCCCTGCATCCTAATTGTCGAGGTTTTCTGTCTGCATCGCCCAAGTCGGTGAGCATTGGGGATCCTCATAGGTTAGCCCCTACTTTCCATACGACTAAAGTCTTCGTGAGCGTTGACTCGTTGGCGGACGAGTATGGCCTTTGGGGGTCCTTGTAGATTAGCCCCCGCTTCTTAGTCGTCGAGATCTTGAGTTATGGATCTGCACACAAAAAATGAGAGAACTCATCGAATTGACTCTGGCAAGGGTTTCTGATTTTCAAGTCAAGTCGTGCTCTGGAGAAAATAACGAATTATTTGAGTAGTGTTATCCTATTTTAGCCAGTTTGCTTCACTTTAGCTTCCAGGAGTTCGACTTTAGGAGGTTGACTCCAGGAGCTGAGCTTTGGGAGGTCGGCAACCTCAGTATGGTCAACACTTTCGATTCAGTCTTATCCTTTATCTCGGCTCTGCTTTTGGTTTCACCTCAGCCTGCCTTTTAGTTCACTTTGGCTTGAGGTTCAGAGACCTGTGGTCCTATAAAAGAAGGGAATAGGATAATAGATGGGAGCTTGAATGTCTCTTACCATGAGATCCCTTTGATTTTGCTCGACCTTTTTCTGTTCTTTGCCTCGGCTCGATGTACCCTCTTCTTAGTTTGACCTTGAATTTCAGCTTGGCTCAACCTTGAGTTTCACCTTGATTTGATCTTGATTTTCCTCAACTCAGCCTTAATTTTTCCTTAGCTCAGACTTGATTTTTACTCGACTCGGCTTGGATTTTTGCCTCAGCTCGGCTTTGATTTCTTCTCGACTTGGCCTTAATTTTTGCCTCAACTCGAACTTGATTTTTGCCTCAGATTGGTATAATCTCACCTTAATTTGGCATTGAGCTTGACCTCGGATTGGTTATGAGCGACCTTGAATTGATATGATCTCATCTCACATTTATATGATCTCACCTCGAATCTACTTTGAGCTTGACCTTGGATGGGTCTTGATTTTGACCTCAAATCTGCATGATCTCACCTCGGATTTATATGATCTGACCTCGGATTTGCATAATCTCACCTTGGATCTACTTTGAGCTTGACCTTAGATAGGTCTTGAGTTTAACCTCGGATCTGCATGATCTCACCTCGAATTTATATGATCTCACCTTAGATCTGCATAATCTTATCTTGGATCTACTTTGGGCATGAATAGGTTGAGCTTGACCTCGGATGGATCAAGCTTGACCTCAGATCTGCATGATCTCACCTCAGATTTATATGATCTCACTTTGGATCTGCATGATCTCACCTCGGATCTACTTTGAGCTTGATCTTAGGTGGATATTGAGTTTGACCTCGGATCTACATGCCCTCACCTTAGATCTACAAGCTTGACTTTGGATGGGTCGAGCTTGACCTCGGATTTGCATAATCTCACCTCAGATCTACTTTGAGCTTGATCTTGGATGGATCGAGCTTGACCTCAAATTTGCATGATCTCACCTCAGATCTGCTTTGAGCTTGACCTCGGATGGGTCAAGCTTGACCTCGGATCTGCATGATCTTATCTTGGTTTGGCTTTGAGAGGTTGGCTTATAGAGGTTGGCTTCGGTGCCAGCAGTGGTCCATGGATCGCAGGGCTCGCATAGGACACGGAGGAAGCATCATCCAATGGAGATTGGGCACGCACAAAGCAGCTTCGATGCTGAGAGGCCTCTGCACACGAGATGATGTGGATAAAAAACTTTCATTGGGTGTCAGACTTGCTCCTGTTCATGAAGCTCTCCAATTGGATTTTGTCCAGCACATCAGAGGCATTGAGCTTGCAAACGAAGAACTCTCCTAATTTTGATCCTGTCAAGAATTTAATAGTACAAATGGAAAAATAGGAATCTATTATGACTAAGAGATTTTCATAATTTCATTCCTTATCTGGATCCTGCGACATCCTTCCTTGTTTGGATCATTCTTTTCGGATGTGATGATCTCCTTCCTCATTTGGATCTTCCTTTCGGATTGAGATTTCTTCCTCATTTGATGGTGCCTTGGGCAGTGGTGCCTTGGGCGGTCTTTTGCTGCGGCCAACATTGTTTCCTTGTTGGAGCCAACAAGGCCCTTCGCACTGGGGTACCAAAAGACCATCCAACCTCCCTCCTTGATCCTGACTTTTCTAGAATTCAAATTTAAATTTTGGATGTGAACAAGAATAAGAAAATGATCTAAAAAATCAAGAGATTCCAGTATTTTTTTTCTGAAAGTCGCAGCCTCCTTCGTTGAGAGCCCCCCAATTTTGAGGCCAGCAAGGATGATCCCGAGAGGTGGGCATTAGCCGGCATCGGTCGATTTATGGATGGTTGGACCGTCAGACTGATTTGGAGGTAGTCGATTGGATCTCGCCGGCATCAAAATAGTGCGATGAAACTCCTCTCATCGATTGCTCCTTTTGTAAAAGGGCCTAAGCCCTCCTTCCAGCGTCAATCTGTTGATGCAGATTTTAGTCTCGAGATCGGATCAGCTGGACTTAGACGGCGATGGCAAGTCGGCGATGGCCGGATGACGGCGACAGGACCTACAAGAAAAGTTTCTAATCGAAGGTGGCTCCGATGGAGATTTTCTGGTGCTCAAGTCAAAAATCCAACAATAGAAAAGAGTGAGCGTATTGGGAGAGAGAGATTTCATACATGGAGGATTCCTTTTGGCTCCTTTTTGTAGGTTAAAGTCATATAACCGTTTGGAGAAATCATGGAGCAATTCAGACGCGACGTGATGAGACTCTCGATCAAGATTGATGGGATAGTTATTGCACCTATCTTTTCTATTTCAGAGCCAACTGGATGTCATGGCCATTTGAATTTTGAAAGAGAGCCAAATAAGACCAGCTTCTTGCTGGGTTGGCTTGCATCAAAGATCGGTGAAGACGAATTATCGAAGTAAAAATTATGGCCATGGATCGGATCGGTAGCTGATGCAGGGGCCAAGGTCATTATGGGACTCGTAGGCCATGTGTTGCCAGTTTATCAAAAGCTACCAAGTGGCTCTGGTTTGAGCCCTTGGGATTTGATGGCTTAATATAACTTTACCAGACGTGCATCCCGAGATCTCCATAATTGCCTGCTTTGAAAGAAGTATATGGAGGCTTGCTATCTACTTTTCCAAATTCAACAGGTGAAATGGGAAGCCGGGTTGAGATTCGTTGGCCAAAGCATTATGAATTCTGAAATGGTGTGGTGGCCAACGCATAGGTTGAAGACCATTGTCTCACGTTTTCGACGAATACGAAATTAACCCTAACATATCTTTTAATAATGAAGAACAAAATTAATATTACATTTCAATCCTATAGCTTATTTCAAACCTTCTACCTTGAAGCCTCCCACTGATTGAGACTCTTGTGGATGGAAAAAATCAACGAAACAAAAGGAAAGATGAAAAAAATTAAAGGTGAGATCTTTTTTTGGATTCCTTTGTTGGATTTCTTAGGTTCTTTTGAAGGGTATAATAATAAAAGAAGATTATGATATTATTTTTTTTTTCATTTCTTCTTTACTTCTCATCAAGAAAGAAAGAAATTATTATTTTTCTTTCTTTAAACTCTCAACCAAAAGAAAGGAATATATTTTCTTTTTTTCTTTTATTAATATTTTTTTTCTTTTCTTCTCCAAACTCCCAACCAAGGCCTTATCGAAAATGGAGCATTTTAGCCACATCAATTTTGGAAATATAGTTATTGCCCTCGATCACCGTAGCTTAGAAAATGCGAAATTTTAGATAGACGGAGCAAATAGATATAGTTTAGGCCTGAGATCCGGAGCGGAAATCAACTCTATTCTATAGTGATTTTATAATATTATATTTTCATATATAAATATTGTATAAAACAATATAACAATATATAATCATATTTAACTATAGTTAACTGTATAATATAATTCATCACAATTTGCAATGTTATGGTAGTTGGCGTCAACCCAAGATATTTCATTCTGTAATATAAATTTATGCTCAAGTAATCATAATTAATATCATATATTCTATATTAATTGCAGCTAACAATTAATAATGCAAAAATAATTCATCCACTATTGCAACAAACAATAATCTAGTCATTTTTTCAGTATAATCTGATCACTAGATAAATATTACTCAAAAAATAACAATACAATATGATATACTATTATTATATTCAACTATAGCTAATAATCTTAATTGAAATAATTCCTCCTCTCACAAAATTTCCAACCACATCCACCAATACTCTATTGATCTAAAATAGTGCTGATTGGAAGGGCAAACTTATCTATTTTTTTCTTAATAATTTTCTAGTTCATATATAACGTGCATACAAGATTCTATTGTCCCTATTCTTCGTGCAAATAGCCAAGCAGGATAATTGCAATTATTATATAGCATAGCCCTATCAAGATCTAGAGGTGGCAGTTAGATTAGACCGATCATCAATAGATCAGATCGGATATAGATTGGATCAAAAAAATTAAATTTAAATTTGATATATTTATTAAATAAATTAGATTAAATCTTGAAATTATCCTATTTAATAAACAAGTAATCCAACCCAATCAATCTAATCCGAACCCAATGCCTATCACTCATATCACAGATCACCAGAAATTTATATTTTTCTTTTTTTTCACTGAATTATATAAGAAAGAAGGTTCAAATCTCAAAACTTCAAACCAAAATTTCTTTCTATTCTCTTTTTTAGTGAAAGGGAGGTAAAAACTACCCAGCCTTTATTACAAATGAAGAGAGAATTACAAAGGTTGTAGAGCTCTATACACTATGTAACCTAAAAGGAAAAGGATAAAACAAACGAGTGCCAGACTGCCAACCTTACAAGCAATGTGAAAAAACAGAGTATTAGAGATTAGAGAGGATCATGAGGTGTTGTTTTAATCTTTGACCAAACCTTTGTAAATTCTAGTAACTCTGTACTCTTGCAAAGCAGGACCAATCTTTGAAATGAGCAAGAGCATTGGCAACCATTGAATGAATAGATGAATTTTTATGGAGAAAAAGTCTTATATTGCGTTCTTTCCAATAATTCCAAGTCACAATTGCAAGAAGCATTAAGGTCACTGATTGTGTCTTCTCCGAGAAGTTCCTTGTAATCCAATCCAAGCACCCCAGCATTTATATTAGGACAAGAAGTGTCCTTATTTTGGTAGCAGACAAGAAGTTCCTTTAAAGTGTTAAAACATACTTTTCCAAAAATGTCATTAGAAAAGAAGATAAATTTATGGATTTCTAAGCACATATCGAACTAATTCTAGCAGCAAAGAATGGGATTGGTCCGGCCTTCACCGAGGAATCCCCACCATCAGCACCGGGCTTCCCCTGGCAGTTCTGTAGGCCTTCGGGGGCATGATACCATACACCACCAACACATCAACCCGGCCTTCTCCCAAACCCCACCATCTTCCAGCCCTCTCAACCTCGACCACACGTCGTGGAAGGGATCGAGTTCTAGGTTTTGGGTGTTGTCGAGGGTGGCGGGAGAAGGGGAGAGGGTGTAAGGGGAGGCTTGGGTTTGTTGGGTAGAATCAGGGGAGAGAATGGGAGTGAAGAGGGAGAGAAGAGTGGTAGGGATGGAAATTGGAAACAGGGTTTTCCACGGGCGGTGCGGGGACGGGAATGGAGGCATTTGAGATGCCATGGGAAGCTTAAATTTGAATTTGGAAGCCTCTGCAATGTGGAAACTGAAATGAGTCTAAGGCTCGAGAAATTATTGCCTGGACCACTCAAGAAGTTAAGGGCCTGCTTTGCATTATTGTTGTTTTAGTTTTTTTTGTCTCTACAAATTCATGAAAAAAAAAAAAACAATGGAAATTGATGTTGACAATAGCAATTGCGCAAAACTGCAGCTATTCCTTGCTTTTATCTTGAATACAATAAATTTTGGTATCAAAACCCCGAAGATTTTACATACAATTGGGAAAGAAAAAAAAGACCCAGTCTGAGAGTACAACCAGATCAACTAGAAGCGGCTCATACTGAACCTTCTAATTTAATAACAGATATGCATATAATCAGAGCACTAAGAGCAGTGTATGCCAATAGTTTAACAATCCACAATTTAAAATTCAACAGAGAATACCAATCTAACTTAGCTCCTAACGTCTTTTCATCAAAGTAGATAAGCATATAACCTTTCACTGAGATTAGAAATGGTTTGATCTGCACAAGTGCCAAGAAATCCAGCACAATCAGCACATATTTGATGGAAACCATTACTCTTGCTCTTTTTGCAGGTTTTTCTTCTTTTTTCCACCAAGAAGTTATTCAAAAAGTCTGTTTCTAATTACGTAGAATTGCGGAACCTCTTGTGGATGCATCGTGTTACTTAGCATGGTCTCAAATAAGTATATGAAGATCATGCTTTAAACATGTGCTTTGTCTCTCATTAACTTCCATGTAAACAAAGATTAAGAAACACCATTTACAGAGCCCCTGAAGGTTGTCTCATAGTCTTTAGAAACAGAGCACATAATCATCACCATCCATCTATCTGTTGCCACAAACACCAGCAAGCTGCATTAAAATCAAAAGATGTTTGGACTTTTGCATGAAAGCAGAAAAAGATGGAGAACATATGATTTGGGTAGGAACAGCACTCTTCAGTAAACCATTCCAAATCCACTATTTAACAACAGCTGTCCTCTCCTTCAGTTAAAGCTTTCTCTGTTCAAACTCTCCCTGTCAAACCCCTCCCAACCCTGTAACTCCAATGTCACTGTAACTCCTTCCCACTTGTCTGTTGTTCACTCCTCTATTCCCTGAACCCCTTTGTTTCCCTCTTCTCTCTGCACCTACTTCATATATGGGTTAGGCATCCCTAACTCTTTTTCTTAAAAATAAAGAACCAAAAGGGAGGTTTCATCTAGCCATAGGTCACCAGTTTAGGGTTGTCCTTAGAGAAGGTTCTGCATGGTCCAGTGAGATGTTACAAGTGTTTGAGCCTGTTATGATGCAGAAGAACCAAATGTCGGGGTTGATGTTTTGTTATTGGATGCATTTCAATCGTGGTAGGGAGAGATCATTGCCAAGAACAATGCCCAATTCCATTATTTCAATAATGGGATGTATTACCATGGGAAATTGCTCACAATGTCTGGGATGATGTTATTACTGTCCTCATTATTCTGACAGATGATAACAATATCAAGAACACATGCATCACACACATTGGATAACCTCTATGCTTCTGCTTGAACTGGGGATCACGCCACTTTTTTTTATGTTATTATTATTCATTTTGAGCAAAACAAATTGCTTGGACTAAGATACAAATGTAACATTTTTTATAAATAAACATTTTTTATAAATAAAAGTAAATAGCAATTAAGGATTACCAAGGAAGCACAAACTGTTCGTTAATAAGCAGAATGACAGGACAAACAAGTCCATGCATGAACTAATGGAACGTGGTTCATTTAATTAGTTAAGTTTTGATAAGAGAAATGGGGGTACGTATAGAACAAGAATAATAAATACCCAATATATAGGAGCAAGTGCAGCTAATGAAGGTACAATAACTTTTGAGCATCCATGAGGGGGGACATATGAAGCCAGAAAAAGCATAAAGTGAAAATAATATAGATATATATATACACATATATTGCTAGCATGAACCTGTCAAGCTCTTGGATAACGTGAACGCCCTTCTTTCTTAGGAACTCAGGGATCTCCACCATACTCCCTTCAGTAAGAGAAGATGAAGGACGTCTGTTTATGCCAATAAGGTTATCTCCACCCAGCTGGGCTCCCTTCATTTTCCAACATCAGAAAGCTAATTCAGATGAAATTCAGTAGGACTAATGTCAAATTTGCATGATAAACATAACCAAGGGGATTACCTGGAAAGACCGGCCTTCAGTCTCCTCCTGGCGTTTGAATCCAGTAGCAATTAAAGTTATGCTAACCTGAACAGAAATCACCGAAGATTTACCAACTTAGTGTTAGTTCTGATTTGATCTAGACCACAATAATTAATACTGACATAAATAATATAATATAAAGGTTCTTTTATTTGAATTTTTCCATTGAATCTGGTTGCTTGGAAGTAAAACACAGAAGTTCATATGATAGCTCACCAGAGGTAAAATTACTACTAGATCTCTTTCACATTGTTGATAAAATTGACATGTAAACAGGGATTGTAACTACATTAAGTTTGCATTAGAAGTTATTTGCAGTATTGAACTGCTAGATTTTATTGCTAAAATTTCAACTTACTTGACCACTGAGTGACTGGTCAATAACAGCTCCAAATATTAAATTTGCACCTGGATCAACAAGGTCATAAATCACTTCTGCCGCAGCATTCACCTGAAGAAATTAAACAAATCAAGAGAACACATCAATCAAAACGATGAGAAAATTGAACAAAAAACACATGTAAATGTGTTAATATTTTGGTAAGTATGCAAAAAGCACCGAAGTTGCGGAAAAAAAACTTTTCATAGATTCCAGAAATAACATTCTTTACTCCACACAGATATTGGAAAGCAATGATGGCTTATTACAGAAGATTCTCTACCTGTTTCAGGCATCTCATAACCATGGCATGTTTCATCTTGGGAGGGCAGGGCTGCAAGAGCAATCAAAAGAAACAACCACGACCTTGCCTTCTAGAGGAACATAAATGCCCATTCCTTATTGTAGTGATGGTAACAACCTTATCTTATTGTCCAGGCCCTAGAAAAGTCAACATTCTTCTGCTTGGCTTCTATGGTGAAGTAAAGAAGAAAACAAAGCACACACATATGCATGAATGCACACATGCATGCGTGCAGCATGCACAAGTGCATTGAGCATGCAGGTATATGTGTGCGTAAGCAAGCATGCACACAAGCACAAAGAAGGGGGAATAACACAAGGAAACATGTTAATGGTGACTTGTCCATGTACCAGTAACGCAACAGGCATATGATACCGCTTTGCCGTGATGACACTTTCTTGCCAAGATGTAGGTGGTTGGGGGATTTTTATTTCTTTTGCATTGTCTGTCTTCTTGCATGCTTCTTTTCAATTCTCCATTTTCATGTCTATATTTCCTTGAAAACATTGTGCCATATTTAATCATTTTGTATTTGTTTGGTTTTATTCTCTGCAGTAATTTTGGCTTGTCCTGAACAATTAAAATCAAGAAAGCAGCAGCCTGCTATTCTATTTGCCGAGTAAAGGGCATACCATCAAGGGGTCCAGATATCATCTCTCATTAGTTAGCTTATTGCCAATCAAGAAATTATCAATCATGAATACATTAATAATTCATAGACATAACAGATCTTCAATTCTTTACTGATGGAGAAAGAGGTGAATTTTGCAGTACGCTAATAACAAAAGTTGCATAGATGAAAGATTTTAGTACCATATTTTAAATCTTAACTTAGGAAGTATTTGTTCTCCATAGAAAAGAATGCATGAATTGGTACTTGAACATAACTAGTCCAACTTACTAATGGCAAGTTGATGTATCTAAGTTTCCAAACAAGCATATGTCTCCTTCAATAATGATTACTAAGTTATGATACATTATCTTGAAAATGTACTAAGCAAGTCAGGCAGTTGACTAATTTACTAATGCTAGGTCAGTGGCATGTGGAGATGCTCTGCCATCACCATTGCATCAACATCATAAATCATTTCGTCCGTACTTTCTGACCTTATGAGAACCAAATCCAGTGTCCTTGTTGCTAGGAACAAACCAGCAAGAATTACTCCAAAGATGCATCACATATTATTAAATGCTAATGCAATACATGGATCAAATAGACATCACAGAAATCTCACTGCACTGTGTGATATATTTACTGCTAAACAGGATATAACCAAATGTTAGAGAGAATATCTAATGGTGCATAAGTAGCAGATACTTCCTACCTCATACAGTGTCAGATCATTTCCTCCAGTAATATTCCATACAATTCCTGTAGCCCTCTCAATACCAATATCTAGTAAAGGTGACTGAATGGCATTTAATGCAGCATCCCTTGCCCTTGTTTTACCTGCAAACGATGCCAGAAGACCCAAAAAAACAGTCATATAGAAGGCAACATAATTTTGGAGCAATTCACTAAACCAAAATTCAGATTATTCCGGAGAATTATCAGGTATGTCCTTAAAACATCCAAATCTCATCGCAAAGCATCTAAGTAAATTAAATGAAGTGCGTGAATTGAATAGAGTGAAGCAAATGTTTATCTTCAGAAAGCATCAAAAAAAAACCAGAAAATATCCTTTCTTATATGTATTTTAGTAAAAAAAAATCATATATGTTGATTACTGTAAAGCAATTGACATTCACAGCCACGTCCAAAAAGAAAAAATCCATTTTAAAAAAGGCTTAGAAAGGTCAAAGAGATAAATTAAAGGTCAAAGAGATAAATTGTCATATCTGTTTACCTACAATCGAATCCACTGGATCTATATCTCAATTCAAAATTTAAGTTCTTCAATTACGTGTGTCCCATCCTAAAGATGTTATTGTAGTATGTTGCTGTAGTATGTTATTTATATATTCATGGCTACACAGTTATGTTATGGTTTATGTTACTTAGCCCTTTATAATTTTATCCAGGTATTCAATATGGTTTCCATCTTCTAGTAATGCCATTTCATCATCATGATATTTTTACATATCCTGTTTTTGTATGCCTCTTCAAGAGAGGAAAATGTGAATGCAGAAGCAGACAACTGTCAAGAACCTTAGTGAAATAATCACATAATGCATTGGGATGGAACATCATCCTACCAACATCTGAGCCATCACAATATTACAAAAAGACAAGCATGACACATGAAAGAAAAGGGGATACAATACATCTACCTATATTAATCCATGTACTCTGAGACAAAAAAGGATCTTCTAAAAGCTCAAAGGAACCTTACTTTGCACAAAAGTTGCTTAAATCATTATGTGGTAATGCAAGCAAATTCAAAAGTATTTGCAATAAAAGGCAATCTAATGGTGCTAGCAGATGTCCTCTCCACAAAACTCCGGCTAAGACCTACATATCATTAGATTTGCCAACCTGCCTTAAAATTTAAACTTTTGACAGCTGACATGTCATTTCCCATGGAAATTATCAAGACATGAGTTAGCACATAAACCACTCCAGCCTCTTGATGGGAGAGAAAAGTATACAGAAGAAAACACCTGAATTGTTCTACAAATCAATATACCACAAGCAGCTACCAATAAGGATTGGAATATCGGTACCGATGTTGGTACCAGTTTTCCAATAACATAATTGTACTGACCCATACCATACCAACTCTTGGGATGGTAGTGTGTATAGCAACCATATAACTTAATAGTTATAAGTGGCTCCTATTAACAGCTACAATATGTATTCCATTCAGCTTTGACACTTCTCTTTGTTAATTTGTGTCAAGTAGGCTACTATTGCCATGCAAGAGAGTTGTCTCCTTCCACTACTCTTATATTCTGGTTGGTGCTAGCACTCTTTCTATGTTTTGCATAGTGGTAAGATAAGTGTCACAACTTAATTTTAAGACTGATCCTTGTCTTAATTTTAAGACTCATCCTTGTTGCTTTGTGCCATATAGACAACTCTTGGTATGTATGGCAGTTACCTCCCTTCCGCTACTACATTCTGAGTGATGTTACCTCTTCTACCACGTTTTGAGTACTGGTAACTGCTAGGTAGCCACTCCTTGCATTCTGTTCCACTAAGACTTCATCCTAAGCCGATAGCTCTTGACCCCTAGGTCTACAACCTAGGTACTCAGTTTGCACCTTGGTGTTTTGGCCTGCACTACTGGTGGTTCTCTGAATTTTTAGTGTTTCAGCCCACTTCTCGATACTCAGTCTAAGTTGGCATCATTCTAGTACTACTCGACTTGCTGCCATGTACTTCAACTTGCTGATGAAGTACAACTTTTGCCTGCTGGCCAAGTACAACTCAGCTTGCTGACTAAGTACAACTGTGGCCTACTGGCTGAGTACTTCAGCCTGCTGGCCAAGTTCTCAGTCTGTACATTGATACTTAATCAAAGGTTGATATCCTTCTAGAATCTTTATTCGACCTGCACAAGATATCTCTTTCAAAGATCTACTACTACTCGATCTGTATTGGATTCTTAGGCTTGCTGTTAATCAGTATACGAATCATGGTCATCAATCTGGGTACGGTGTAAACACTGTGCTCTAAAGAACAAAAAAAACAGCTTGACCTGATCAACTGGCCATAGCCCTGGTACCAGCCCACACTGATCGGGATGGCCAGTACGTCCCATTTTTGCCTTTTCTCATCAACTAACACCTGTCTCAATGCTATTTTTCATTGGAATCATATCGTATGGATCTTACCATCCTGTTTCAATAGCTATATCCATGGCTGTAAAGCCTTTCAAGATAATTCTATTCTGTTTGCAGGCTCCTATGAAATCATAAATCAGTATGTGATGGCATTCTCGTTGTTCAAGGTAAACTAGACGAATTGGGCTACATTCAGAGCAAAATTGGAATTACCTATGTGATCACCAATACTTTCATAGAAAACATGAAACATGGTTTCTCAGAATTACCTGTAGCGGTTCCTATACCCATCAGAGATGAACCTGCATCAGCCATAATTGCTCGAACATCAGCAAAATCGACATTGACCAAACCAGGAACCTGCAATTAATAAAACATATCCAACAGACGCCATCATATGCTAGCTTCAAGTTACTTTGAATAGTCAGATAAAAGAAAGCTAACTAAAATAAATTCTTTGCAGATTGTTTATTTGTTGGAAAGTCATCAGTTACCGGAAGTGAGAGTGGATGCAGAAGATACAGGTAAGTGAAGCAGGTCTGTCAAAAAAGTTTTAGAATATGGAATAGTAAGGAGGTTCACAAGTTTCTGAAGAGATTTGGAAGAAAGCAGCACACCAAAGGTAGATGTTTCCTGCTACTAAGGGTAAGACCTTAAACTCCAAGTTTAGAATGAGAGGGAGAGTAAACAGGATGGAAGGGCCACAGATTTTACAGCGATTGGATTTAAATGACATTCTGGAAGCAGGAATATTGTTTGGGATTTGACTAATGTATCAATCATGACATGTTTCTTAAAATTATCAAAACTGGATAATTAGAATAGCTAAAAGTGATAGAAGTCAATGAATAACGATCATGGAGCACAAGATTCGCAGAAATTGATCAACAATTCATCGAAAATAATTGCAGAACATAAACATCAATAAATATAAGTTTGTCACAACTATTTTAGATTTTTATTATGCAAGTTGGTTCCTGCAATACTAATTTATTTATATCAGTTTGCAATTAATCCAAAAGTTAAATGAATGATAGGGTGTTCTTTCAAAAAAGGTGACTATCAATGACTAACCAGGAGAAATGAAAACATGAAATGGTTGGGTTCATATGGCACATTAAATATCATTTTCATCACAAACTTTCTGTTTTCTACTATATGTTATTAAATAAAAAATCTTAAAAATTAGAACTTACTTGGAGCATGTGCATATGAAAAAAGTAAAGCATGATGCAGTGAATTGGCATTCACTTATATAAACTTGTAAGTGTACCAATACATTAACTGATTATTATGTTCACGAGTTTAGAGAAAGCAAATTGTAACATCAACAGGAGTTTCATACTAGGTACAACATTCAAACATTCAGAATTATTCTGAATAGAGAAGAACTGATGCACATGAGGGGTTAGATCATGGTTTCCATGCAAATCCACTCTAAAACTAATTCATAGAGTAGGTATCTATGATACAGGTCTTAGTGTAATCATAGAAAGGGATCGCTATAAATCCCTTACCATGATTATATCAGAAATGCCACGAACACCTTGTCGAAGAATATCATCAGCCAAGTTAAATGCTTCTGTCACAGGAGTATTTGGTGAAACAGCAGTCAACAACTTGTCATTTGGGATGACAATAAGGGTATCAACATTGTTTCTCAAAGCTGCAATTCCTTCCTGTGCCTGAACTGCTCGTTTCCGCCCTTCAAATGAAAATGGAGTTGTCACAATACCTACTGTCAAGATACCCATTGACTTTGCAATCCCTGCAATTACAGGAGCACCACCAGTTCCAGTGCCCCACCCATTCCAGCCTGCATATAAAATTTCATATATGAATCTTCTCTATATAAGCTGATAGTTCCTTACTGATATGCTTCCTAGAGTGCAGCATTTATGGCATCACCATCTATAAATATAGGTGTAGAACAATAAATTATGGTTTCCAAGAGACAGATTTGCTGGTAAGAATGATTGGAGGCTGTATCATCTTTTTATAACCGTGATATACACATCAACATAGCAAAATGGAGAGATGTTGAGAGAAGAAGCAAACAGGATGGAGGAGAGACAGGAAAAAAAGACAAGGAAAAAGGAAAGTTAGCTATTTATAAATCAAAACAGAATAAATTTGAAAGAAATTAATGTAGCTGCTTATCACTTAGCAAAAACACATAGTGCAAACCTGTTCAAGGTTAAAACCCTCTCACTCCCAACCAAAACTGTCTCTCTCTCTCTCTCCTCTCTCTCTCTCT
>KE505339.1:402629-421045 GCA_000441515.1 Elaeis oleifera | reverse complement strand
CTAGTCTCTCTCTCTCTCTCTCTCTCTCTCTCTAAGGTGTTTTTTTAATGATTCTATATGATGCCAGATCAAGAGAGGAACAAATGCCAAATATTGACAGGTACGAACAAATAAATGCTGCCTTACATAATAAATGACCCACATCAGTACAAACCAGTGCTCACATTTAATTCTGCACTACATAACTTAAAATTAACAACCAATCTGTCAATTTATTCATCAGGTCAACCACTCATGCGAATGGCAGTGCAGTAGAATGTCATTTTGCATTTATGTTTATTCCATTATGTAAAGTTAATACAGTTGCATATATCTGTTGCAATGCCTAAGCATGAACTGAGCATTTAAGATCAAAGTCCCACTAAGGATATAGAACAACCATATGGTGGATCATATCAGTCTCCTTGTTTTTTGGTACAGATATAAATCTCCATTTCTGGGGGTAATAAGATAATAATTGATAGAAAGTAGTGAAGGGACAAGGTGGTGATAATGGACCAGAAAAGTCCAAATTAATCCTCATAATTCTCCAAAGTCTGATTTGGATGTTGGATAAATTGTAATTATTTCTTTCATTTTCTTAATAAAAGCAGGTAAGACTTGACCTAACCCTCTCAAAAAAAGATCAAGAAATATACCAAAATTGATGCACAATTTGTTTCTTTTATCAAACAACTTACATTCCATAGAATTTTTAAGGCTTCCCATATATGCTTGATTTGTCTGTGTTTGAGGGCATGTCTAATCCCCTAAACCAACTGGTCCGATTCACATGAATATTGAAAATAGCAAGCTATGAAAATAATTTTATGGAAAGTTGAAATGAAATGTTTGGTCGGAAAAGAAGTATAACATACAAGATCATCTAATACAAGATGAAGAAAGGAAGGAAGCTTAAACACTTGGAATATGTATTGTCTTACAAAAATAAAATTAGATGCAGTGAACAGACAGTGAAAATATAAACAACACAACAGTGTAAATCTTAAAACATGGATCAAATGCTTTAGAAGTTCAAATAACACATCATTTCCATTTTCTAAAACTCAACAGAGTAATAGAAAGTATTCTACTAACCATCAAGCATAACAATAACAACACTCATGCAATCTAAATTCATGAATTAAGATGATTTTCCAAATTTATACATTGAAAGGAAAACATCTCATGGAACAAGCATTATTTTCCAATACCAGCAGTAACATCTGATGAATTTACCGTTACAAAGACCATGTCAGCACCAGAAACTGCCTCCTCTATCGACTCTCTGCTCTCCTTGGCAGCATTCATCCCAATATCTGGGTTCCCACCGGCACCAAGACCTCTCGTCAGCTCCTGACCAATTTGCAGGCGATTTTCAGGATATACAGGGGACATCCTCATGGCTTGAACATCTGTATTGACAATCCAGAACTCCACACCTTTCATGGAACTCTCAATCATTCTATTAACAGCATTGGATCCCCACCACCTACACCAATAACCTTTATCTTGGCCTCATTATAATTATCGGGCAAAGAAGATTCCCTCAAGCTTTCAGTGACATTGCTGCCCAACTTGTCCTTCTTCGAATCCATGATCACGTCAGTCGCCTCTCCTCGGAGCATGGAAACTTCAGGGTGCAGATGCAAGAAAGGATCTTTATTGTGGTATGAACCAATGCTATGGGAATTTGACTTTGCTGAACATCTAACACGAGAACATGAAACAGCCCTTTGACCAGAAACATAAAAACCATTCCTTTCATTCCAAATGTTGAATGAGCTACATCTGCCTGACCAGTCCACTGTTAAACTCCTCCTCCCAAGAATCGTGGAAACACCACCTGGACATCGACCATCAAAAGGTGCCAGGCACCATATATTCGCCGCCATTACAATCCAAAGACAAGATTTTAGCAACTGGTATGATTAGAAGTGCCGACGAGCTTCAAAACCGAAATGCCCTAGTGTTTGCAGTTCCATCACAGACTGCCTTCCATGATCTCCTACTGAAACAGACCGATCAGAAAACATTAAATAATCAGACAACAGCACAACACCTTCGAAATCAATTTATAATAATTGGGAAACCTTTCGAACGTACAAATATTAAATTTTTTAAAAAAATCCAACATAAAGTATACTAACAAATACTACATTAATCTTGCACCAGAAAAAAAGGAAAACACATTAATCTACCACAGCAAAGTTTTCACATTTGATGGACCTGAAATATAAATAAAGCCAATAAGCAAGTCCATCAAAAAAAAACAAAAGACAGAAACAACAGAAACAAAAGACTAAACGGTGATCTAGAATAAAAAAGACATACAATGGAGCAATCGAATGGATTTATTTTGAAGGATTACGAAAAAAAAGCATATCAAAAGATGTCTATACCCCATTCAAACAGATTTCTCCAAGAATACCACCCATGCCGATAAAATTGTCAAGCCAAGAACATACACTAAACTCATTCAATTGGAACACAAAAGGAAAAAAAAATCAAAAATGAAAAGAGAAGAAAGGACAAAAGGAAAAAGACAAAGGCACCTGCAAGATTTTATCAGCCACAGGAAACGGAGAAAGAGCGAAACTTTTGGTGTGGGCTCCAACGAAAGGGAAAGAAGAGGGCTCGACGAAGTAACGGCAACGGCTCTTATCGTCGAGGGGTTTAAGCGATTGGTCGGGCTCTAAAACCCCAAGTCCGGTGGCAGGATGCGATGCCCGGCGAGGACTCGGTTTTGTTGCTCGCGATACGAGTTTGAGGGGGAGGGTATTCTGGGAAATTCCCGAGTCGGGACCGTTCAAATGGTACGTGAGTTACGTGACGTCTGATTAAGCAGAGACGGCTGTGATGGCATAAGTCGTTTGCATTTGTTGTAGATTGGTGACATTGTATATGCGGAATCTTTCTTGCCTGGTTCTCCCTGGCATTTCGGTAGTTTTATAACTTTTAAACGCAGACTTGTCCCATTTCTCGTGGCCACACGAGGCAATGGGTACCAATTTTCTATGCACGTGTGAGACAATGGACAACATGTTGGCAACTAGGTTGGATATTATTAGATTTGATCATGCATAATTTTGTTGAATTATATATATATATTAATTCAATCATGATTTAATCAAATTATCTTAATCGGATTGATCAAAATATCGAACAATATCGCTTAATCAATCCTGTTCCATTTTATTAAGTTTTCTCTACTCTGATATTTTCTCTCTATTTGATTCCTTAGCCTTGTCGGTTTGAATCTGAGTTGATCTGACAGATAAACTTTGAACCATCCTATTAGTCGGATAGCATATCCACACCATCTGAATCTTTATGGAATATTGCAAGATCCAATCTTTATTAATCTCCATCAAGTTCTTATATTTTAATCGACTCTAATTGGATGAAGTTACTTAATTGAATTAATTTTTGATTATCGAACGACATATTGACCTCTACTTTGATTTTTTTAGACATTACTAATTTGATTATTCTTAATTTTTGTTGAACCACCTATCTCCTAGCCTAATCTTGAGTGATGAAATTAAAATGATTAAACCGACATAAACTGTTGGATATGATTATGCGTCAATTATATCTTTCCATATTATTCATATCCTTCCTAATTATGGAACTTGATTCTATATAGAGATATGACCATCTCAATAAGAAGATGACCAGCAATGGATTTTGCAATATGATTTGTTTATTTAAAGATTTGAAAAGAAATTTATGAAATTATTAGATTTGTCCAAGTAATATGATATAATGCTTCACTTATCCTAGATTTATCAGCAAATTATAAGATTATTATATCAATAATTTTTAAATCATACTATTCATGATGCGTAAAATGATAAATAATATTTTATTATTAAATATATCTTATTTTGAAATATTATGATAATGCATGATCGATAGTATTAATCTTTTATTAGATTATACTTGATTGATTTCGAATCGAAATATGAAATATGATTTGTGAAAAAGAATTTTGATTCGAAATAACTTGAACTCTTAACCTAACTATACGAAGGATCTAGGCAATTGGGAATCATATTAGCATTTGATTAGTCCTAAGGGTTTATGTTATAAGTAGATATATGATATATCATTAGTAGATTTACAGTTTATAAGAACTTTACCATAAGATAACGCACAACACGCTGCAAGATGACATATAGCTCACCACAAGCAGACATGTGATATTATCATTTTGTTACAGAAAAAATATAATCGTAGCTCATGATTGATGAGATGAACTTGATAGAAAAAATTAATTTATAAATAAAACTCAAATTTTAAAAAAGAATGAATTTGATATGAATAATATTTTTATAATACTGTATATTAGAATTAATTTCAAACTGATGAATTCTATATATATATTTTATATAAATGATTATATTATTTTCTAATTGAATCTAGTCGAAGTGTTTATTACTTACTAAAGTATCTAACTCATTATCCCATATTTTACTATTTGTGTATATCTTGAGAACTAAGATGATATGGGAATATGTACGAGAGAATGATTAGAATCATAATTTTGATATCTTTATTTTAGATTGAAAATTTTATTGAAGTTGATTTAAGATCTTTTAAATATGATTAATTTTATGGGATATTAAACTAAATTTTAATTAATTATTCTGCTACTTGTTTATGATATCATGATGAGATGCCTTGTATACTTGTGGAGAAAGAATTCTCTATGAATATGTAGTAGTTGCCATGACTCTTGGCTCATAACTTTGGATGGGGGCATGACACCGACATCTTTCTCTCTATTTGCCATCCTTCCAAGAGGATCTCCAAGGAAAAGAAGGGAGGCAAGAAAAAGATGCACTCTAAAATCAACTCTTTTCTTATTTTTTCTCTTTTATCTCTCCATACGGTTTCAATTTGCTCAATCTATTGCATTGTCAATTGTTTTGCAAAGAAAGACTTGTACAACATCAAGACACCCTCAGTCTTCAATGTAAGGAACATGGGGAAACCCTAATCTCAAGGATACAAGGAACCAAGGTTAGTTTATAATTTATAAGGTTAATTTCTTGCTATGGATCTTTTTGAGAGACATAACTGTAATTATTGTTTAGATTTTGATGAGCACACAAGCATAAAGACATTCCTTTTACCTAACCCATTTTTGAGCGTGAAATGGGAAAAAAAAAAATCATGGTACATATTAACATCGGCTTTTCCAATCAACCAGCATTTGTGATGATTGGTAAGTTCATGTACGACGCATATCATAGTTGAAGACTTCTAAGTTGGGCTTTGGGAATGTTGCAAATGAATACTTTCTTTCCTTTTTTGTGTTTTTACTTTTCATTTTTAAGAACACTTACGTTCCATGACTTTAAATCAGAGATACTATTTTTAAAACTTGAGGCTTATAACTGCATCTGACTTGTTTCAGTCATCTAACATATGTTCACATATTTCCTTCAAGAAAATGTCAATGTGTTTATGGTCTTCTGGTCATGAGTTTGGTTGTGATCAATGTGCTCACGTTTTTCCTCAAATGTCATGTGTCTAGATTCAATCCAAGAAAATGTGTATGAAGTGGCTGCTGCATTGTACTCGGGACTTGCTTTCTATACCATATATATGGTTTGGTTTTCGCCAGTGCTTTTGATTCCTGTTCAATGAGTGAACTAAAAAGCCATACCATATACAATCTCCAGAAATATTTTTTTGATTCCTTTCATGAGCAATTCATGTTGCTGTTAGGTTTGGATTCAAAGGTGCAGCTAATGGAAATGACAATTTGGATGCAACAGTTGTGGTAGGGCAACTTTCTAATGTTGTTTTATTCCATTCTTGGATGCCATGTTTGCTGGAAAGTGCAATCCTGCTGGCGCCACTGTGGTCACCAGTAAATCTCAGTATCTGTTCTTCCACATGATTCTCGTAGATGCCTTAGCCCTTAGTGCCAAACTAATAAAGCAATGCATATTTTTGGTGTTCTATTTTATTGTGATGACCCCTGGTCTGTCCTCTGATTATTTTGATGTTCCACTATTGTCACCAGTAAGCTTCAATATCTTTCTCAGCTCTGCCCTCCGCACACAAAACTGTAGATATATGACTATTTTGCTGACATATTTACACATTTCTGCTTGGTAAAAGAAATATCTTTATGCTTCTTTTTTTCCCCACTTTAAAAAGAACGAAGTGACATATTTTCTACTTCCTACCTTTCCTAAGTTTGTTATGTCATCCCATGTGAATGATAATTACTGATTCTAACAAGCTGAGACTGTTTTTCATAGAATGGAAAAAGATACATATGTATTTTCTTGCAAAAACAACAATGATTATAAAAAGATTTGCATGAAGAGGTTAGGATGATTTGGATGAAATTTTGCTAAGAAATAATAATAAAAAAAAATGATTCCGATGGTGACCGATGTTGGATGGTCTGCTTCTGTAAGCAACCGATTGTAGTTGTTTTATTTAACTCAAATTAAATAATGAATCTGAGCCTCCTCTTCTCTGTTCCTTTTCTATTTTCTAATGTTCGCTAGTTATGCATGTTGGTTTGTTAAATATTTCTTTAATTCTTCAACATGGTTAATTTCTTTAATCATATTTACACTATTTATAAATTACTCCTAAGATCAATCACTTTCTTTCTAAATTGGTCTTTTGATATAATTTAAATTATATAATATAGATGGATAAAAAGTTCCACATGAATGTAAAGTTAGAGAGTGATGATGATGGGACAATAAATCGATGCCTTTAAATTTCAATACATTTGTGGTGGGTGACTCTGCATAAAACAATCATAAAAAAAAGTTAATTTCATCTATTTATTAATTCTTTTATATAAATAAGTCAATTCAAAGATGCAAGTGCAAAAAGTATGATATAGAATATCCATATAATAGTATCATGGGGATCGAAAATCTGAAATACATATAGAGAGTTGCGAAAAGAACCATAACAAAAATAGATGATCTTTTATAATTTGAAGGGTCTATATCAATGCATTTTACTAAATTTGATTCCAAAGAATTTCATAAATTGATAATATTTGCAATTACTAAACATGATCTACCATTTAATTAGTTGAGCATGAAGGTAGTAGATCTTTATTTGTTTATATTCGTGAGAATGCCAAGTTAGTATCACGGAATACTGTAAATATTGATTTGCTAAAATTATATAAAAGAGAGAAAAAAATTAATATTATGGTTATATTCAATTTCTTCTAGGATAAACCTGACTTTATATTTGTAGACCTCTATTATTAATGATGGATATTTATATTTAACTATCTATTTTATTGATGAAGAGTGGGTGCTACAAAGGAAAGTTCTCAACTTCCATTTTATCCCTCCTCCACATAATGGCATATCTTTGTATGAAATAATTTATAATTTATTGATTGGTTGGAGGATTAAAAAGAAACTATATTGCATAGCTTTGGATAATGCATTGGTAAATGATACTTTTATTGACATACTAAAAATCTAACTAAATTTGAAAATATACTTCACTCAAATGGTGAGTTTTTTTATGTTCGATATTGTACTCATATTTTTAACTTAATTATATAAGAGGGATTAAAGGAGATCTATGAACCTCTATTCAAGGTTCATGAAGGCATTAAATATATGAGAGATGTATAAGTTCAAACATAAAATTTTTGAAATGTGTTAGATAAGTTTCTTAGAAACTAGAAAGACTTATGGTAAATATTCCTATAAAATCAAATTCAACTTTTTTTGATGTTAGAGAGTACTCATTTTACCATTGTACCTTTTTCATTAAATTAAGTGGATCTAATTATAAGCATTATCCATCTGAAAAGAGCAGGGCAAAGTTGAGAAGATTAGCAAGTTGTTGAGTATTTTCTATGTTGCTACTTTAGTATTTTATGAGTTAAATATTCTATATCAAACTTATATTTTTCTCAAGTTTTCTTGATTGAGCTTTCTTTAAGGCAAAAGATATATGTATATACTTAATTTATGCAAAGAATGGCATGCATATATATGAAAATTTTGAAAAATATTGATTAGATCATAGCTTAATCTTGGCTATGACAATCATTTGGATCCTCAGTATAAATTTTAGTTTGTAGAGTATTGTTATTATAAGTAGTTGAACGGATATTGTTGTCCCAAGAGCATGTGCATCCATAATTGTATCTTTTCTCTCTTTAATCAGCATATGCTTCCTTCTTTTCCTAATTATATGTTCTCTTTTAATCAATATATGCTTCCTATTTTCTACAATTGTATATTTTCTCTTTTAATCAGTACATGCTTCCTGTTTTTAAAACTCCAAGTACTAGCACATCAACTCATGAAGACATAGAAAGTAGTACTACTTATGACACTTCTGAACCATGGAGAAAAGCGGATGCTTTTAAGGCAACATAAAAGTTTCTATCGAAATAAATATATTATATTTATAGATGGTATTGTTTTGATAAATAAGTCATTTATTTTTTCAATAATATAGGATTTTGATATATTTGAAACCTTTGACTTAGTGAATACCGTACAGAAGTCTCAATTAAAATTATATTTTGATAAGACTAGAGTTGATAGGCATTTCAAATATTCTTGATTTTTGGGAAAAAAATCAATTTCAACATCCTGAGCTTTCCTTTATGGCGCGTGATATTTTAACTATTTCAATATCTACAGTTACCTCTAAATCTGCTTTTAGTATTGGTGGGTGGGTACTTGATAAGTACTATAGTACACTTAAATCAGATATTACTGAGGCCTTAATTTGCATTTGAGATTGGATATTTGGAAAGAAAGATATATATTTCATTAATTATATTGCTATAATTTTTAAAAAATTATTCTAATGATTTTATATTTTAATAAAATATTTTAAAGTCCAAGTTAGATGAGATTATAGAAGATATCATGAACTCAAATTCTAATAATGAAGCCTAATCAACTCAATGCTCGACTACTATTGATGCCAATGTATAGATCTCAATGAGATGAATCATAGTTTACTAATTAATACTTGCTTATATTTTCTAGTTTCATTTTTTTCTATTGTTTTCTTTATTAACTATTTGAATCTTGAGCATATAGGTTCACCTAAATTTGGGAAGTTAAAGTGGGAATATCATGGTCATGAACACTTTTTTTAGACTTATCTTGCTTATGTATTTTAGTTGCACATGCTATGTTGCATTTTGTTTTGAACACTTTTATTTTGGTTTGATTATAGGTGTTACCATAGTTTGGGACTCTTTTATTTTGATTTGACTATGGAGGTTACTATAGTTTGGGATGTTTTTGTTTGGTTTGATCATGGATTTTGTTAAGTGGTTGATATTTATAGTTTCATTTAATATTTATAGCTATTTGATAGTTTCTTATGGACTTAGGGACTTATATATGGGGATTTAATTTCAAGTATGTCCTGATTATAATCTTAGATTTTCTACTTTTTCGCTAACCTAGCCTTGCCCCTACCATAAGAATCCCTGCATCTTACGTGACTAGGCTAGAGATACCATCAGCAATGGGGATGGCCTCAAATCCAACCCCATGATCATTAAAATTGAGATGACCAGAGTATTAGGACCATCAATAGAAAGTGTGGCTTCAAGCCCAAATATGCTTAGCAGTGCTTCTCATGGCCTTTGACACCTTTGCAACCAATACCTTGCAATTTTGGAACATTCAATTATGTTTTTTTAATCTACAAGGTTCTTAATGCTAGCACATAGTATATTATTGTCTATTACAGATTTTGTTTGATCAATTATAGAGGGAGGAATCATAAAAACATCAAGTGCTAAAACGGATGAGTGCTACCAGCCTACCATCCCCTCTAATCAATCTCCTTAAGAACTAAGTGTGGAGCATCACAAAATTAGAAAATATGAGATAAATTGTCATGACCCAGCCCAAATCAGGTTTGGCCCAATTTAGTGGGCTGGGACCACCTTCATTTGGCACATGTGCATTGCATATGTAGGGCGAAGAGGAAGACTCTTGATGGGAGCTAGCCTTCTTCTTTCTTGATTTCATCTAAAATTCAGATGTACTAGGACACACCGGACTCCGACGAAGCCCTAGAATTTGATCTATAAATTCTCCTTCTCTCTCCCTCTAAGAACCTCGCCTACTAACCCCGATCAATTGCCAGTGATTAGTATTGAGTTTCTTAGATTTTCATTGAGAGTTCTTAGCAAACCATCATTGGAACCTTATCGAAAATTGAGTAATGGAACCTTGAACCCATTGCTTAGTCCTTTACCATCCTAAGGCTATTATAGTCTGTCAGTTTTGAGTCAGTTGATGGCCAGATTCCTTTGGAACAGGGTCTTCTTTATTTTTTCTTTCTTTTTTCTTCCATGTTGCTACCAGCCATCAATCGTGGCTCATCTCTGGTCATTGTCATTGCTGCTACTATTATCGTCAAAGGCTGCTGCCATGGGGTGGCCAACCCTAGAGTCTGTTTCTTCATCTCTTTTATAATAGAACTAGAGAACAATGGTTCTCTCTCTCTTTCCTTCTTTCTCTCTATTCCTTCTTTCTATCTCTTTGTCACTCTTCCTCTCTCTACCTTCTCTCTTTCTCTATCTAGATCCCTTATTGGGCCTATGGAAAGGACCCAACATTTTGTAGACTGATTGACCCTAGGATGAGTCTCAGGCAGCATTATGCGACTAGAGGTTCTGAGCTGATATTGCCTAATCAGGGTCTCGGGTTGGTGTTATGTGGCCTAGATGGGGTTTAGGCTAATCTTGTTATGATCATCTATCATAATCTATGAATGATTATGATAGTTTGATATCTGGGCATAGGTGGGTAATTATTTGCTCAAGAAGGTGTTGAGAAAACACCTAGTCTTAGAGTTCATAGATCGAGAAGTGGAAGTGGATCAGTGTTTATTGTACCAGAGTCTATCACCAGTAGAGGTAAGGATCCCTATGCATGATCACCTATATGTATGTTTTTGTATCATGTATGATGATTTCTGATTTTACATTGAATGATTATCGGTTGCCACATGATTGATGATATGAATATACGAAGATATGATTCTCTATTATATACATATATTACATGTATTACATATTGACTATTTTGATTACTTGGAATAAGATGTTGATTGTTTGGGAATTGGGCATGAAATATAGAGAAATTATATTTTATTTGATAAGGACAAAATTGAATGTTTGATGATTGAGTGAAAAGATTGGGACTAGCCATGATATAAGTTGCTAGTCACGGGCTAGATCATGATATTTTGGATTGCTAGTCATGGGCTAAATCATGACATCCTGGTTTGCCACCACAGGATGAAGTGTAAATATTTTAATTTGCCACCATAAGCCAAAGCATGGAAATTATAAATGGCTTACCACCATCGGTCGAGTGCAGATATTTGGTTTGGCACTAGGGGCGAAGAACAAACCATTGGTTGAAGTATGGATTATGATTTGCTACTCACGAGCCGAAGCATGACTGTGGTTAGTCCAAAACCTAAAGATAATTGTTGATTCCTTTGAATCTTGTTAATAATAAGATATGGATGATAAGTCATATGAAGCCACTGATACAAATTATGATGGATTGGTGATAATGCATAATATATGTTATATGCATATATAACGATTTGAGATATACTAGATGCTTGATATAAGATTTCATAATTTATGTTTTACTGATCGATGAAGCCATTAGTTAGTTAGCTAGTTCATTTTTTGATACCAATAAATACTTGAATAATTTGTAACTGATAAGTTTGATTATTTGATTATGATAGATCTATTTAGTTGGATTATTTGGTTATTCTAGTCTTATTAGAAAATTTGTTAATGTTAAAGGCCTTGTATGATCTTTGGGGTGTTGCTCTCGGGTTCATGTAGCCATGTCACATGGATGATGGGTTTGGGGCATGATAGAAATAGACTGATATAATTATTATGATTTTATTAGAGACTTTGTTCACATTAAAGGTCATGTATGATCTTTAGGACAATATTCAAGGGTTCATATGGCTGTGTCACATGGTTGGCCCAAATGATAGGTTTACGGCATGACATAAATGTAGATCAGAATTTTGATAACTATATTTTGGAATTGAAAGTTGTGTAGATTTTTAAGAATTGTGCTTTAGAATTGGTGCATCACAAGGGTAGAGACAAGAATGCTGAAATTTATATCATCTATTAGTAAATCTTTTAGAGTCTTATAGTGTGTAAGTTGGTATAGAGACGTAGATGTTTAAAGTCTCATGGTGTGTATATTGGTGTAGAGATATAAATTGTTTGAAGTCTTATGTTGTGTATGTTGAGATTTTTTTATTTGTTATTCTACCTAGAAGAGTGCAAATAAAGTCTCATGGCAGCTATTTGTTATTTCTGTACTTGCTTTGTATATTGAGATCATGATCTAAGTTGCTAATTTACTTGCTTTTCATGTCTCATTTTGATGTCGATATTTGGGATGTGGATCCTTTGTATTGATGCATGTAACAAGAGGAGTTTAGATTTTAGAATAGATAAAATTCTTATCTATTAAATAGGTTAAATAGATTTGATTGGATTGAATAAAAAGTTGCCTATTTATTAAACAGGCTAAATAGGTTGGGTTATCTATTTATTAAATAGGACAGGTTCAAATTTCAAAAGCTGACTTGTTTAATAAACATGTTGTTACGTCTCTAATTTGAAATTGCAAGTTGGAGGTCATGGCAACCGTTGCATACTCATGAAGATCTTTCTCCATAGCATGCAAGGATCTTATCATGGTATTATAAATCAACAACATAATAAAATTTAAATAATTAATGTCCAACTTTAATTCAAATAACTAAATCAAATGTCTTACAAAATATAATTTCATGGTCTTATATCAAATCTTAGTAAATCATAATCTAAAATAAAAATATCAAAGTCTGCCTCTAATTCTCTCTTCCATATCGCATCTCCGAATCAAGTTGTTCTATAAATCTATAAAATGATCAAATATAGAGTAATGAGATAGATAACTCAGTAAGCAATGAATATTTTGACTAATAATTTATATGATAATATGAATTACAAATATCAAAATATAATTTATCATTAATTAGTACATAAATATAATCAAATTTATTTTTAAAATATAATTAGTACATAAATATAATCAAATTTATTTTAAAATATAAATTTAGTGATATCGGTATCTTTCAAATATTCAAATACATAATCATATATCTGATTTCGAAACTAATCATATTAAAAAATCTAATTCAAAATAAATTTTACTTAACTCATCAATCTTTCATTATGATTGCACTTATATCCTATGGTCATACCAAATATCATACTTATACCCTATGGTGGAGCTAGAATACCATACTTATATCTTCTGATAGGACCAAAATACCATACTATATATCCTGTGGTAGGGCCAAACTACCATACTTATATCGTTGGCTATATTCCAATGCACACCCTTTGGGGTCCCATGTGGGATTAATTATTTGGCTGGTGATGTGGCAATAATTCTCAGAGGATCTATCTCTTATAGGGGGATTAACTCATCTTTCGATTGGATGATTAAAGAGAGACTGACTGCTCTGCCTGCTGCTAGGGTCAATTTAGCTTAAAGCGGATCGACTCCAGTACGAAACCCCTCAGGCCCACCCGCAGCACGTATAAATGTGAGATTCTATGTCTGATAGATAAAGACTAATAAATCCCACCTTCTATCAGAGATTTTTCTTTAGAAAGTTGGTTAGAGGCTACAGTTCTAACAACTGGTATCATACCACTTGTTGCCCAAAAGGTTAGCAACCAAGAGGAAGGTGAATTAGATTCTTTAAAAAAAATTATCAAATTAAAATCTAAATAATTATATGCTTCAAATTAAACTAACTTGAGTATTTGTGATGAATATGCAATATATAGCAGTGGAATTAAGATTTGGAAGATGCAATACAAGTATTAAAATAATGTAAATCAAGAGAAGCAATAATGCAAAGTACAAAAAGTAAATAAGATAAGACACGATATAAATAAAAATAATTTATAGTGATTTGGTGCAATCTCGCAGCTACACCTACTCCCCAAGAAGCCCTTAAAAATTTCACTATAATCTTCTTGATTACCGTGCGTTTGTTTCACACAGGCTTACCAACAAATTCAGTTGGTTTTCAAGATCACCAACTAAATCTTATACCAATTATTTTTTAGACTCACAATTAATTAGTTAATTTTACGGACTCACCAATCAAATCTATACTTGTCTAATTTTATACTTGGATGGATCTATCCCCAAGTTTCTTTTCTCCAAAGAAACTTGTAAAAAATCAAAATACAAGGATAAAATTTTAGCATAAAATAAAATAGAGATGAACTCTTTTATACATGAAGAAGAGGCTGAAAATGTTACTTTTTTAAAGCTTTATCACTCTTCTTTAAAGCTTGAGAGGATGTTGGAGATGTTGTAGAAGATTGTTCTTGAGTGCTCTCTGAGAGTAGTGCTTGATTCCTCTCTTTTCTTTTTCTAATGATGTGCAAGGAAGCTCTTACAAAATTTGAAATTTCTCTCTTTAATCCACTTTTCTTACTTTCCAAATTATTCTTAACCTTTAATAGTCTTGAAGTAAGTTGGAGAAGGAGTTTTGACCATTAAAAGCCTTGGAGTAGCCATTGGAGTAGAGAAATAGTCATTTGAGATGCTACAGAAAATTAGCTGTTATGTTATTTCCATACTTGGGGTCGACTCCAATCGTCCATGAGTCGACTTTAGCTCCTCACGAGTCAGCTCAACCCACAGGGTCAAAAAATAGCTCTTTGTCATCTGAGATAGAGTCAGCTCCTCCTTCACAGGGTCGACTCCACTGCATGCCAATCTTCTCCAGCGTGCCAGAGTGACTCCTTTGTCCTTGAGGTTGACTTCACTAAGTCTGAAACTTAAAATTTTTCTTTGAAATCTTTAACTTAATGTCTTCTAAAGAGATCTTTTCTATGGATTGTTCTTCAATTTAAACATCTAAAAGACCTACATTCATTCTTGAAATACATGATTAGATTCGTAATTACTCAAAATTTGACAAGCATCAAAATCTATAATAGAGTCAACAATCTTTTCTTTTTGATGATGGCAAAACTTTGACTATATACGTAAAAATAAAATAATGTGTTTCAACTAATTTGTTAGTATAAATCATGAAGTAATAGGATAGACACATATGAATGCACACTTCATGAATAATCTCAATTTATCTTTAGTTCATTGCACATTTCACTTACACTCATTAAGCACATACTCAATATACCTCTCCCTCTTTTTGACAACACTAAAAAGCTAATGGGAAAGATCTAGATATATTATCAAAACAATCAAATTGTATCAAATTCTCAAGGTGTATCATGTTGTATCAAATTTAGATTTTATAGCACTTTTCCCTTTTTAGAAGATGTGTTTCAATTAAATTTTCAACAAATAATTTTGATGGCACTTTTTCTTACTTTCAAAACATAGATGCAAAATATTTTTTAAGTTCAGTTAGAGAAGTGCTTTAATCTTTAAAGATTAAAAAGATAGAACTTTTCAATGCTAAGGATTTCGAATAAATTATGCAAAGTAAATATAGGATATATTTGATTTTTCAAAACTCATTTCTTCCTTTCAAATTCAAATTATATTCAGATCAAACTAATTTTTGAGCTTCAAATCATTTGGAATTGGTACCAATAGGTTATTCAAAATAAATCATTTTAAATGGAAATCAATAGATCATATAAAATACATCATAGAGAGATTTTCTGTTTAAATCTAGATTATCCTCGTCTTGGGAAATATTACTTAATCAAGTTCAAAGAGGCATGAAACTCTCGATTTTATTTCAAAAAAGCTTAAGAATGTAGTAATGCAATACCAAATTTGAGACACAATATTCAATTTTTTAGCCAAAAGAAATGAGGCAACAAGGTGCGAGGAAAAATAATATCGTTGATACCAAATTTAAATTTTTTAAGAAAAATATCTTGATACCAATTGAGAAATAATCAAATTTATATTGATTATTTAGAAAGCAGGCCAAATAATCATTTCTTTGAAAGAATTTCTTCATTCTGATTAAATTATGATTTCCTTGAAGATTTGATATTAATCAAAGAAAATCAATTTTCAAGTTTATTGCTTGAAAATGATCAATCTGAGCTGATTATAGAAATATACTTTAAATTTAGTTTGATACCACTTATGTAAAGCAATTATCAAGCTCATTTTCAAAAATGACCAATTTAAGCAAGATATTCACAAATACCAATTAAATAGCAGAAAGGTGATAAATCATGCATGCAAAGTCTGAATGATCAAATCAAAGTGTAATTGATTTTCTTGTATGATCAACAATGATTTGTCAAGCCAAATCAAAGATGAAAACAAATCAAATAGATAAAGTTACATGAAAGATCAAGGAAGTCCATATAGCTAATTCAAGTCAAACAAAATGATTTCTCCTTTAAGATCAATGATTCTTCTTATCATATTCAAAGAATATTTTTTCTTTAACAACATTATTTCTCCCTTTCCTTTTTTGTTCAAAAATTATTTCTCCCCCTATTTTTTAGAATTTATGTTTCTTAATTCTCTCCCTTTTTCTTTCAAATTATATATATTCAATTAATTTTAAAAAAATTAGCTTTATATTTTTCTCCCCCCTAGATTTATAAACTAAGCATATTTCTAATCAATAAAAATTCAAAATAAATACCAAACAGATAGTCACACATGGAGCTTTCATAACGAGATCATCTTTCATTCATTGATTTTCAAAAGATCATTGCAAAGATAATGAGTCCAAAAAAATGATCAATATATCCAAAATGCATGAACCAAAATGAGTCTAAAATGAGTCCTATATGGATTGTTAGAAGATATGTAGCTCTATAAATAAGTCCTAGCATCCTAAAGATGGGTTAGTGGAGTTCTATGAACTGGGTCCAGATTGAGATGGAGAAGGTGATCTGGTGTCTCCATGTGGCTAGCCCTGAGCACCCCTCACTGCAGAGATCTTCTCAATCAATCGAGTAGCCTCCTCTCTAAGCAATAATATAGCCTCTGAAGTGGGTCACCAAATCTGTGCACTGACCACATCCAAAATCTCGAGGCGACTCTCTCGACCAGTGAATCTTCATCCAGTCTAGTAGATGATCTATCTGATACCTCCAGATGGTCTGCTTTTTCCTGCCCTGTCTGAGCCACCGACTCCTCAATCTGAACATCTGTAATCGATACGGCTGTCGAAGCCTTATCCCCATCTAAGTCATCATCCTCTCCTCTGCGAATCCATCAACTACCAATCTTTTGAAAACCCATGCATCGCAATGACTGGATGTTGTAAGTATCAATGTGCATCAGCTCTCTGGTAGTCTCCCCCTCAAGATCTATGCCATGCTCTCAAAAGATTGTGGTAAGAACCATGCCATAAGACAGAGATACTTTCGACTGGTTCACCGCATCATGCATTAGGCCTATCATAAAGGGTGGCAGACTCAAGGAAATCTCCTGAGTGATATGACACATGAGAGTGATGTCACGCTCAGATACAAAGTCAAATCTTTCCATCTTTGAAAGAAATTTCGGTTGATTATGTAATGAAGGAGTCTCATTTCAACACCCAACAAGTTTGCTCTAACTTCCTTGAATCCCTCAACATCCTCACATTCCAAAATGACTTTCAAACCATTTTCGCACTTCATAAGGTCCTCTAATATGCTCTCAATAGTCGGCATGTGAAGTGTGCATCCAAGGCTCTCTGTATCTATCTCAATATGCACACCCTTCACCTTGGAGACAACACTTCCCACCCCACTTTGACATTACTATAAAATTCTCTTACTAAATCAGGGTAAGTGGGTACATCCAAGCAGCAAAGGAACTCCCAGCTCATCCTCTTGATCTTACTTCCAATTGAAAACCCTTCACATTTCAAAAATCAAAATCTATCTTTCTACCCGTAGTAACAATACATGAGGGCAAGGAAGATTTGGATGGTATCGATTGGGGAGAGGAAGGAGGTGCTGTTGGTGGCTAAGATGGTGCTAACGATGGCAGAGAAGGAGCTGGAACTTGCTATGAAGACCGCCTAGATCATTTCTTCACTTGGAACATCGTTCACAGGCAGGAGGAGGAGATGGAGACGGGCTAGGGCTCAAATTTTCCAATGGACTCTTCCTTTCTTCGAGGCAAATCGCTTCATGGGAGCTATTGGTGTTAGATGTGTGATCTGAAAGTTAATTATTGGCTGACATATTATATTTTTCAGGATATAAATTTGTACTTGATTTATTGAAATTAAATTATGGAGCAATTATTTTTATTCTAGAGTAATGTATCCTAGAATCATCCAAAGAATTAATGATCAATAACACATATTCTCAAGAGTTGAGAATTTAAGATATGTGTCTGTCACGCCCCCGACCCGAGATT
>KE505339.1:331152-344058 GCA_000441515.1 Elaeis oleifera | reverse complement strand
CTCTCTCTCTCTCTCTCTCTCTCTCTCTCTCTCTCTCTCTCTCTCTCTCTCTCTCTCTCTCTGCATCCTTGCTTGTCTCAAGATTGTTTAAGTCATGGTGGCTCGTGAGTTGGATTGTCAACATCCATATTTTGACATCAGGTTGATGGTTAATGAGCATGCCTGTTTTAAAACCATTCGTGTCTGTTGAATCATGGTAGGTAATAATATATATACAAAATGAATTTCGGTTCAAAATTCTTAACTATAGAAGTAATTCTTATATCAGTAAGTATTAATAAATTCTTATTTCATATATCAATATGATTTATCTTAAACTAATATTGAATGGCTACAAATCATTTTAGAGAGAAATCTAATTGCTCCACAGCAAACAATCGGCAGACATCATATTTATTGCAATTTGATTATCTTTATTGCAAGATAAGTATAGATTCGAGAATTTTCCACGTGCATAGCACGTACTCTACATTGGTAATAGTAATACAATAACAACTTACCTCCAAAAAATAGTACTCATAACAATTAAGATTGATGTTATTGCTTGGTGTCTAATATCTCACATTGTTAGCACATGTATAAGCCTCTCTCTCTGTTTTTTTTTGGAACATTGGAGGGTTCACAAGAACATGAGGAAAGAAAGTCTCATACATCATAAATAATACACAAAACCAACAATATACAAGCAATCCTCTGCTATATCCAACTCCATATGCAGCTGCCTTGATTATACTTAATAAATCATGACTTATCAATTGATCAGGTAATATTATAACATCACCTTGAAAAGCCCTCCCTGCTATTCAGTGTACCAGTCTATTCCATTCTCTTCTTAAATGTGAGATGGTAAATAATTATAATACAGAAATCCAAGATAATGTCTTTCATTAAAGGATCAAAATTAACCTGCATGAATGAGGATGAACAATTCATGTGACTATAGTATTGAAGTCCCTTTCAAGCCAAACTTGATTAGCATGACAAAAAGAACAGCATAGAATATCCCATCCAAGCTCCAGCAAATTCAGCCATAACGGCAGACGTTGAATGTGGTAATTGTTTATCCGTTACGATATTTAGATTACCTATATGATCGCTAATATCATAGGCTGCAGTGGCTTTGTCTCCTCTTTTTGACCATTAAAACTTATCTTTAATACTCCAGGAAGAGGCCACCCACTGTATTAGAGAACACTTTTAAATTCTAGGAACAAGTGTTATATAAGTTTGTTTCCAACGCAAAGAAGTACCTGATTGCCCTGATTACATCTGTTTAAATGATTGCTCCAGACTCCCGAAAGAAAAGAAGTACATGATCCCCATCTAATGCAGGTTCCACATCTAGGTTCAGACTCTTGAATGCCAAATCAGTCTCCTCCTCTGTCACTTCTTTAATAGTGCTCCATTTTTCATATTAGTGACTTTTGAAGGAACAAATGGCAAAAAGAAATCGTTTGGTATATATTGGATTCCCCATCTATTTTTAAAATGTTCCAACAATGTTGCATTAATTTCATCCTCTTTTTCCACCTCCCATTTGTCCCAGAATACATCACATTAATTTAGTTTCTTCTTCTCAAAATAGTGAACATTAATTAAAATGTTCTAATCTCCTTTGAGCCATGTCATTTTGGACTTTTGCTTCCAAATCATTTTTGTATTCGGAGGTTTTTATGTAAATCTTTGATTAAAGATAGAAGACTTATATGTTCCGCAATATCAAGCCCACTTTGCTATGCTTCCTTGATTAGCATATTGATTATTTCATCTAAATTTCTTCACCTCTTTTAAAATATTTCCTAACTACAACCAAAAAAACAAAATTCTTGACGAAAATAATCATCAACAAAAAATTAATTTCATCATAAAAACTTTTTGCTGGTGAAAAAAGATTGTCATATTACTCATCATGAAAAGTGTATCGCTCAAGATGTAAGGTAACGATAGAAATATTTCATCACCAAACATATATTAATTATGATGAAAATATATTTATCACCAAATGATAAAATATTTAGTCATGATTTGTTCATGTTTTCCAGAGGAGGCAACCTAAGAGTGTGGGGGGGGGGGTTGAATTGGGCTTCTTAAAAATAATTTGAGAACTTATGCCCTACAACAAATTTAAGAGTGTTTGTGGAGTGCTTAGTAAAAAATAAATATATAGTAAAAATAAATAATAAATATACATGCACAATCTCAAATATATAGGATTTATAATAGTTCGATGCTCAAGTCAGCACCTACGTCCATTCCATAAATCAATCCATTTGTGAATTCTAACTATAATCCCTCAAGATTATAATCTGATAATTTTTATAGGTTCACAATCCAATCCAGTTAATTTTTCTGACTCACCAATCAAAATCTTATAATCAATTATTTTTTTGAGATCATAATAAATCTAATTGATTTTTTCTAAATCACCAACCAAAATCTTACAACATTCAATTTAAGGCTTAAACCTATCCCAAGTTTCTTTCCTCAAGAAACTTGTCACAATAAATAAAAATAATATACAAAATTTAAAGTTTAGAAAATAAAGCTCTGTAAATTTTTGAAGAAGTTGAAGTAGTTGAGCTCTTGATTGCTTTGACTTCTTCCTTGAATATTTGAGAGAGGATTGATAAAGGCTTTAATGCTTTTACTTAGAAATAGTTGACTCAAATTAATGCACTTTTCCTCTCTTCAGAGTTGAATAAATGTGAGAAGGATTGAATTAAAAACACTCTTAAATTTCTCCCACTTTTTCTCTTGTATTTCACTCAATAGCTTGAAGGATAAGGTTAGTAAACTTCCCAAAAACTTAATCTCTATGTTCCTATTTGAAATCTCTTTATTTATAGTCTTAAAAATATCTTCAATTAATGCTCTAGCCATTGAAAGCTTGAAAATAGCTATTAGAAAAAAGTTTTAGCTATTTAAAAAGATCTAAAAACTTACCATTATTTATCAGAATTTTATAAGTCAGCTAATCTAAGCTCTTAGTCGGCTAACCTAAAACTCTAAGTCAGCTAGTAAAATTCTAAGATGGCTCAGGAGTAAATATAAATTTTTAACTTTTATCTATCTAAGACTGGATTGGTTCAGATATATTTTTAGTCGGCTAACTATTAGGAACTTGGAGTCAGCCCTACGCATAGCGAGATGTGAAGAATAGCGGGAGGAAGAAGGAAAGAACAGTAAATCGTACACACATAAGAGCATAGGAATTTATGTGGTTTGGAGTCTCTTGCTCCTACTTCTACGACCGCACAAAAAAATTTTACTATATAATCAGGAAGTTTATAAGAGTACAAGAGATGGAAAGCAACTCTCTCACACACATCCTCACTTCTATACAGGGCAACCATCGGTTCTCATACATTTGATGTCCAATGATTATCTATTTATACTAGAGATTAGGGTTAATAACTGGTAGGATTGTTTTCGGATTTACCGTCCATTTCAATGAGATAGAAAAGGAGAATTATAGCCATCAGTGGTGTGTATCCTCTACCATTTGTTCGGTGGGGTTCCACCTTCTAGACCCCTCTGATAAGGGGGCACTACCCCCGTGACCTCTCACCGCTAACCGTGCGGCAGGACCTATACCTATCAACCACAGTGCACAAATAAGACTCAGGTCAAGGAGATGGATCAGGCTCCATAGTCTCAACAACTCTCCCACATGGAGATTGAAACATCCAAACATGCATCCATCTGAAAAAATAACAAACTCCCATATCATAAATCTATATACTCTATGCGGTGTCTCCATTCAACTATGGAGGCCAATTGAGGCCATACATAACCTCAACTTTTCTATAGTTATTATTTTGTCAATATGTTAGCTGAATTCTTTGAACCCTGAATCTTCTCAAGTGACAAACTTTCATCTTCAAGCAATATCCTGATGAAGTGATATCTTTGCTGTACATGCTTTATCCTAGTATGGAACATCGGATTCTTGACAAGATGGATAATACTCTAGCTATCATAAATAGTACATTGCAACTCTGCTCTCTATCTAATTCTTTCAGAAGGTTCTGTAGCCAAATTATCAGTTTGTTAGCTTCTGTAATTGTAACATACTCTGCCTCGATGGTAGAAAGAGCAACAATCTTCTACAATTGTGAAATCCAGCTCACTGCTGTCTCGCCAATGGTATGACATATCCCGTGGTGCTCCTTCTGGTGTCGACATCATCATCCAAGTCAGCATCTACAAAGTCTTGTAGTGTTTGACTGTCCCTCTTGAAATATAAGCCGACATCCTTAGTATCTTTCAGATATTTTAGGATCCATTTGATAGCTTCCCAATGTTGTTCACCCAGATTTACCATGTATCTACTCACAACTCCCACAGTATGTGCAATGTCAGGTCTCGTGTATATCATTGCATACATTAGGCTGCCTATAGCTGGCTATTGTAAAATAGTATATTGCAACTCTGCTCTCTATCTAGTTCTTTTAGAAGGTTCTGTAGCCAAATTATCACTTTGTTAGCTTTTGTAATAGTAACATACTCTGTCTCGATGGTAGAAAGAGCAACAATCTTCTACAACTGTGAAACCCAGCTCACTGCTGTCTCGCCAATTGTGTAGATATATCCCGTGGTGCTCCTTCTGATGTCGACATCATCACCTAAGTCAGCATCTACAAAGTCTTGTAGTATTTGACTGTCCCTCTTGAAATATAAGCTGATATTCTTGGTATCTTTCAAATATTTTAGGATCTATTTGATAGCTTTCCAATGTTGTTCACCCAAATTTACCATGTATCTACTCAGCTCCCATAGTATGTGCAATATCGGGTCTCGTGTACACCATTGCATATATTAGGCTGCCTATAGCTGAAGCATAAGGGATCTTTGATATTTCTCTAGCTCATCATTATTCTTGGTGATTGCTCCTTAGAAAGTTTAAAGTGACCAACCAAAGGTATCTTCACTGACTTTGCATCTGACATATTGAATCTGTCAAGCACCTTTTCAATGTAACTAGCTTAAGAGAGCTTCAATATACCAGCCACCATATCTTTGTCTATCCTCAAACCAAGTATCTATTTACTATACCCATATCTTTCATTGCAAACTCTCTTGATAGCTCCTTCTTCCATCTTTCAATCTAGCACATGCTTGCTCCAGCGATAAGCATATCATCAACATACAAGAGTAATATGATAAAACTCCCATCAAGTATCCTGAAGTAACAACAATGATCTTCCTGACATCTTGCAAAATCATTATCAGATATGAATCCATCAAATTTTTATACCACAGTTTAGGGGCCTGCTTTAAGCCATACAGGCTCTTTTTCAGCTTACACACAAGATTCTTCTTGCTAGGAACTATAAACTAATAGGTTGCTACATGTAGATATCCTCATCCACCTCACCATATAGAAAAGCAGTAATAATATCTAACTATTCTAAGTATAAATTTTAGTTACTACTATACTTAGAATCACTCTAATTGTTGAGAGCTTAACAACAAGAGAAAAGATTTCAGTATAGCCAATATCTTCTTTCTGTTGGAAGCCTTTCACAACCAGCATTGCCTTATACCTCTTACTGCCATTATGTTTCTCTTTAATATTGTAAACCCATTTGTTGTGTGGAGCTTTCTTGCCTTCCAATAGTGTATTAAGCTCCCAAGTCTGATTTTCTTCAAGGACTACATCTCATCCTTCATGACTAGCTCTCACTTCACCAAATTTGCACTCTGCATTACTTCTTCACAGCATTCGGATTCACCACCATCTGTCAATAGTAGATAGTACAAAAGGATGAATACCTTTTAGTTGGTCTTAATATTCTCGTAGAGCTCCTCAACTGAGGTGTGTTTGGTTGAGATTGTATCATAATATTTTCAGGATTTTCTTGAACCCTCTTAGCAACATCTTTCTCTGTGATCTCTTCCAACTCAACTTGCTCATTCTCCTTGGTCAGCTCCTTTGCATTGTCAAAATCAGAATATTCTTATCCTTATAGAGAGTTCTTTCACTAAATATTATGTCCTTGCTTCTAGTGACTTTCTTGTCCTGTTCATCCCAGAACTTGTAGCTAAACTCATTAGTGCCATACCTAATGAAGAAACACTTTCTGAATTTTGTATCTAGCTGGTCTCTTTTTCTGCATTGATATGCACATAGGAGACACAACTGAAGACCTTTAGATGTGACAAACTCATTGCTTCCCTTGTCCATTTTCTTTGGCAACTTGCAACCTAGGGGAACTGACGGACCTCTATTTATCAGGTAAGCCACGGTGTTCACTGCCTCAACCCAAACATCTTAGGCAAACCAGCATAAATCCTCATACTATTAGCTCTCTCATTCAAAGTTCTATTCATGCATTCTACCACACCATTTTATTGAGGTGTACTCAAAATTATCTTCTCCATTCTGATTCCATTCCCTGCACAAAACTCTTTAAATTCTGTGCTGTCATACTGACCACCATTATCAGATCTCAAAATTTTATTTGGGTACCAGACTCATTTTTCACTATGCTTTTCCACTTCTTAAAAGTATCAAACACATCAAATTTATTTTCAAGAAGTAAATCCATATCTTTCTAGTGGAATCATCAATGAAAGTAATATAGTACCGTAAGCCTCCAAGAGATGCAACCAGAGAAGGATCCCACACATATGTATGCAAATGCTCTAGCTTTCTTACCTTTTGTGTTCTTCCAATCATTGAGAAATTGACTTTCTTTGTTTCCTAAATATGTAATTCTCACAAAGACCAGCATCAATAGATTTCAAACCAACTAGCTTGCCCTTCTTCAGCATCACCTTCATGCCTTTCTCACTCATATATTCTAGTCTGCAGTGCCCAAGATTTGTGTTTGCCTTTGTCAATGCCACTACATCTATGATGTTATTGGTTGTGTAGAGAATACCCATCTTATTCTTTCATGCTATCATCATGGCACCTTTGGTGATCTTCCATGAGCCACTTACAAAGGTAGCGACATACTCTTTGCTGTTTAGTTGTCCAATAGAGATTAAGTTCTCTTCAATCCTGGAGCATATCTGACATTCTTCAGGTTTCAGACCGATCACTACAAGAATTCAAACTATTAGCAATGATTAGTTGCCATCACTTATAGTCCAAATGCCGTCGCTAATAACCTCACTGTTGCTAGTTTCGTTGTAATAACAATCTAAAAAAATCTGTTCACTAAATACACTTATTAGCGATGGAAACCATAGCCATCACTAATAAGGCTATTAGCGATAGCTTTAGCAATAAATTTTCCATCATTAATTATTTTTAATTTAAATTAATTTAAAAATTAAAAAATATTAGCGATGGTATTTTTGTGTCTAATGCTATCACTAATAAGTATTAGCGACCAATAATGTCGTCTCTTTTTTAATTTTAAATTAATAAAAAATTTAAAAGATATTAGCGACGGTATTATCATCGCTAATGTTATTGCTAATAAGTATTCACGACGGTATTTTCCATCATTAATATCGTCGCTAATAATTAATTTTATTTTTAAAAAAATTAATAATAATATTTTTAAAAATTATTTAATTAATCATGATGAATTATGATTTTTAATACCTATTATAATTAAAATTCAAATATAATATGATAATCAAAAATTAAAATTTATAATATTATATTAAAAATATAAATTATATAATTTTTTTACAAGTAGTATAAAAAATATAATATATCAAAAAAAAATTAGATCAGATCCTCATTATTGTCTGCCTCCTCCTCCTCCTCTGCAGCAGCTGGTGGATGAAAGTCAAATGTTCCAGCATCCTGTAACGAAAAAATAAACAATATTAGTAAGTTTCGATACAGAGACGTATCTTTTGATACGAAGGCGTATCTTTCGATACGAAGTTATTCTTACAGATTATTTCTATATATTTATTTGATGATATACAGTTATAGACACCCCGACCCATCGATTGGATGGTTAGATTGAATTTTTAGCCTCTAGATCTCCTTTCTAAACTCAAATCTAAATATATGAAGCTTCTAAATATGAAAACTTAAAACAAATAAAAGGATTTAGTAATATAATTACTTGATGTGATGGCTAGGACGACGAGCCCAGCCAGTCGCACAGCTGTGGATCTCAGAAAAACTCCATGACCATATTGCGGATGGCATCCAGGAGGCTCTGAGGTCACTGGCTTAGAAGCTTTTGCATGATCTCCTCCATGTGTGCATTGCTCCAAGTCTAGGATGTTGAGGCCTGTGAGGATGTCAAAGGGTATCGAGCTAGTGGAGGGTCGAAGCTGTGGCCAAATCTTATGATCCAGCTCCTACTCACCCCTTCAGTGGCACTGAGCCATTCCTCAAGATCAAGGGGGGCTGAGAAGATAGGTCCTCACCGTACCTCTCAGAACATATGCCATATAACGTATTTACACAGCTTAGAAATACATTAGTTCTAATATAAAATCAGATTCTGTAACAACTGAACTAGTAAATAAAGTTTGAAGTTCTTATCGCAATCTGTCGCGACGTAGAATCTAAATAGTCACCAATCCTCCTAGACTGGTGTGTGGCCCACCACAACTGTAGATGGTCTAGTGGACGATCCAGCTACCATATCTACAATAAGTAAATAATAAATTAAATTAATTAAAGCATGCATATAAAATTTTATAGTTCTAGTGAAGAGTTTTGGTATAGATTTTTATCAGTCTGTCGGCCATAACATATGCACCGATTGAGCCGCCCATATGTCTGATCGGATCCTGCTGAACGGTTCGATTATGTCGGATCCTTGCTACCTATCGGAGTACTCCTCACTGCTCCACTGGTCGCAGAGGACCTGCCATATGTCCGTTTGTATCCAGTGATCCGTAAAGGACCTCCAGTCCAATGATGACTGGAAACTAGAGTGCTGGATGGCAGACTGCCTGAGGCTATAGAGGCCATCTCGGAGCCTCCATGTGGCTATCTCCTCAAAGGTCCGATGGCTATCTCTGATCCCTCAGCACCACTATCATCATTTCAACCCATTTGAGTCAGCTTGGTCTGCACACTATGATTAAAGTAATATCGGCTGAAATTTGAAATCTCTTCTATTATATAAGCCTCCACAATAGAATCTTCGACTCGGATCTTATTTTCATTTTCTTCTTGAGACTGTGCATGTATCTTTCAAATGGATACATCTATCTGTACTGCATTGGACCCCCCATCCTAGCTTTATATGCCAGATGAATTATGAGATGCTCCATAGAGTCAAAGAAGCTAGGAGAAAATATCTTCTCCAACTTGCACATGGTCCCTATACTGCAAGCCTCAAGACTAGAGATGTGGTTAGTAGATAGTTCGGTAGCACAAATATCTCTGATGAGAAGGTTAAGCTTGGTCAAAGAACTTTATATGGAGTTGGGAAGGAGATCACGTCAAGCCAATGGGAGTAATCGTTATATGAATACATGGCAGTCACGACTCTTTAGCCCATAGAACTTGCAATCTTTGATATTAACGCATCGAGCTAAATTACTTGCATAACCATCTGAGAATTTAAGGCTCTTACATCGTTCGCAAACATCCTTCAGCTACTCTCTTGTTAAGGTATAAGGTGCTTTCAACTTAAAATTTTCAGATGACACCTCAACCAACTCTAATAGAGGATGCTTGCATATGTTCTTCATATCTGCTCGAGCCTTGAGATGGTCCTTCATCTTGTCCTTGACACCATAACAGTATAAAAATATTATCGAATATATTCTTCTTGATATGCATGACATCAAGATTATGACAGATCAAATTGATGGACTAGTACGGCAATTCTCAAAAGATGCTTCACTTCATCCAGTTATGAGTTATTTTGTCAAATTCAATGCCAAATGGGACTTCGTCCAATTGGGATATCCTCTGAAACACTTCCATACCACTAAGGCGCTAGGGTGCATGATCCTTCTCTATCTTATTCTTCCTGAACTATCCCGCTGCTTTCGAAAAGGATGATGCTCGGGGAGGAATTGATGACGACAATCGAACCAACAGGACTTATGACCTTGCTCAAGCTAAAATGATTTTGTATTCTCTATACAATAGGGACATGCTAGCTTCCCATAAGTGCTCCATCCTGACAGCATCCCATAAGTAGAAAAATTACTAATGGTCTATATCAATGCAGCCTTCATTACAAAATTTTGCTTCTTCGATGCATCAAAAGTATAAATACCATCGAACCATAATAACTTCAGCTCATTAATAAGAGGCCTTAGATATACATCTATGCTTCTACCAGGATGTCATGGTCCAAAAATGACTAATATAAGAAAGATGTTATGTTCTTTCATGCACATCTCAAGCGATAGATTGTATGGAGTAATAATGACTAGCCAACATGAATAAGGGGCCACAGCATGATCGAACGGTGTAAAGCCATCTATAGATAGATCCAGCCAGACATTGCATGATTTTTAAGCAAATAAATGGTGGCAAGCATCAAATTATTTTCATACCTCGCTGTCGACAGATGACACATCATATCGGGATGCTTGCGTAGTCCTTCTTTGTGCCATCTCATCTGTCCTGCAATACTCTTAGACAAGTAGAGCCTCTGAAGTCTTGGAGTAAGAGGAAGGTATCGAAGAATCTTATATGGTATGTCCTTCTGATTTTTACTCTCTTGCTTCGGTTTAAATCGGCTTGCATCGCATACACCGTATGAGCTCTTCTGTTGGTCCTCCTTACAGAAAAGTATGCAACTATTATGGCATGCATCTATCATCTCATATCCCATACCCAATCCTTTCACCATTTTTTTTGAAGCATAGAAGCTCCCAACAAGCTTCTCATTCTTTGGTAGTATTTTTTTATTATTGCTATCATCCCATCATAACAATTGACCGTCATATTAAACTCGACCTTCAAGTTCAACAACTTTGATACAACTAATAATACAGTGTGCGCTTCACATCTCGACCATAGTTGTTCATCAACATCTTTCAACATATAGTAGAAATCACTGTTGTCAGCTTCTAGATCATCATTTATATTCTGATTAAATTTAGGACCAGCCACATCCATAACCATATCCACCATTCTATCTGTGTCTATGTCCTGCTCAGTTCTAACCCTTACAACTTTCTCCCATATCTCTCCATGCAGGTACCAATGCTTATAGTTGGGCATAAATTTACTCTTATACAAATGGACAGTAATTGTATCCCTATCAAATATTTCTTTATTACCACATCTGTTACAAGGACAACGAGCTCATCCTTGATATAAAAGTGCTGTATTCCTAAAAGCAAAATCGTAAAAGTACTCTACACCCTCTCTGTATTCAACAAAAATCTCTCCGTCGACTACTTGACGGTGCATCCAACTACGGTCCATGGCAGACTATCTAAGAATTCTGCATATATATAAATATAAGATAATTGCTAAATACTATTTTATCATTCAAAATAGCTTACATAGTAAATACATCCTATTATCAACTAATAGGTAAAGATAGGTCTTATCTCATTTAGAAAATGCATTAATTCTATAGATCCATTACAGTAATCAAACAATATGCAATAGGGGTCAAAAAAATTTGACAGTATTTTTCTTAGTTCTCCCATGTAAGGAGAACAAAAAAATTTACTGTCCAAATTTTTTTTCAAACCTTTAGTATACCATTTGATTACTGTAATGACCTATAGAATTACTTATATTTCTCAAACTGTTTATAGTGGATAATCAATTGATCAATATACATAATTCTTCTACTCGTACAAAATAAATAAATATACGAATATATTAGAATATGTACATTAATCAACTGACGGATCTATCGCTCCATGCAATGCAAATTTTATTAAAATTAATATATAATTATTGCTACCCGGTAGCTTCCATCATCCTGAGTGCACAGGGCATGCAAAGGCTAGATGCCTTGGATGCTAGTGTGACCTGAGGCCTAGGCACGCCTTGATCCCGTGTTTGCAATGCTGCCCAGCACCTTCCCTCGGTCCGAGCACTCTGCATGCCGAGACCCAAGTCCCATATATCTAATTAATTAATTAAATATCTAACTAATTAATTAAATCGATATTTAATTAACTTTTAGTGACGGCATTAGTTGTGGCTAATGCCATCACTAATACTAGACAATACTGGCCATTACTAATGCTGTCGCTAATACTCACAATAGTAGGCGTGCTGGCACGGGGATGGGGCCGTGGGGTAGGAGCCGTAGGGTCGGGCCGTGGGCTGGGGCGGTGGGGTAGGGGCTACACATCAGGCTAGCAGGGATGGGGCCATGGGGAGGTCGGCAAGGTCGGGTGGCTGTGAGTGAGGCGGGTCGGGTGGTTGGCTCGAGGTCGCGGTGTTGGAGGCGTCGGTAGGGTCAGAGCGGCCGTAGGCGAGGCAGGGCTGGGGCAGCTAGCTCGAGGCTGTGGCATAGGAGGCATCGATGGGGTCCAGACGGCCATAGGTGAGGCAGGGCCATGGTAGCGGGCTTGGGGCTATGGCATAGGAGGCACCGACGGGTTGGGTGGCCGCGAGCGAGGTGGGGCTGGGGCTACTTGCTCGGGACTGCGGTGTAGGAGGCACCTATGGGGTCGGGTGGTCGTAGGTGAGGTGGGCCGGGCGGTGGGCTCGAGACTGTGGCATAGGAGGCGCTGGTGGGTCGGGACATCGGGAAGGAGGACTTGTGGGGAGTGGGGAATATCGGGAAGGATGCATTGGGAGGGGGTCGCCGCTGGCCAGAAAGATGCATCAGTGAGGTGAAGGAGGAGAATGAGAGGGGATTCACGAAAAGGAGGAGAATGAGCGCAGAATTTATTTCCCTCCGATGGTTGGGGTGTATTTTGGCAGAATATTACCGACGGCAATGAGATCATTGGTAATACGATCGATAAAACTTCATTTACATATCAAGATATTAGCGATGGTAGTTTCATCGCTAATACCCATCCACCATCGCT